>CAHIKZ030000833.1:347500-355000 GCA_903632075.3 Acanthosepion pharaonis | reverse complement strand
GTTTTTGAGTTAGGAATGATTACATTTTGAAAAGAAAAAAAAAACTGGTGTACCCTGAGGGCTAATGCACTAGCCACCCAGCAAAACTGAAAGAGACGGGTGTGGCAAGAAGAGGGTCCTATATTAAGGAGTTTATATTTTATAATTCAAGGTTGATGACTCACAAAATATTCCTTTCGGCATACTTTCTCTCTCTTTCTCTTTGTTCATTTTTCTCTTACATAACAGTATTTCGTATGCGCATGCGTCGAGTGGCGGAAGTGCGCATTAAAAATTTCCATACACTTATTTTTTTGTACTAAATACAAGTGTCGTCTGGAAAAGTCATGCAGGTTGGAACGTTTTAACTTAGAATATAAACGTGCCATTTTAAATAACCGTTCCGCTGTGAAATTTTATTTAAGTCTAATAAAAAAAACAATAGAATTGAATGAAAAAACGAATAATCATGACACTCGTATTTAGTACAGAAAAGTAAATCAATAAATCGATAGCCTATTGATGAACAGAATGTTTAATTCATACAATGAGTATTTATTTTTCAACATAATCTCCTCTCTTTTCAGTAGTAAATATTATTCATTATTTTCACTATTTACATTGGGAGTATTGTCCACGCTTTTTTTTCTTCTTTTTTTTTTTCCTTTTTACAACGTTTCGACCGTTGTAACCCTCCGACCTTCATCAGGTGTATAACGATCCGGGTAACCTACAAACATTTCCGAACTAAACCCGTTATTTAATCTAAGGGGGTGGGTAGACTGTTCTCTTTCCATTTGCAATGTCTAGGGATATCTCGTCTAGATCCTATTTTTAATACTGCTCAGTTATTTGCTCGCTGTGTTTCCACTGAGATATGGACAGTGGACCGAAAAGATTCAACCAGCGTAGATTCTATAAAGGATTCAGCTCGTAATTCTTTACATCATCCTGTCCGATATACACATGATGAAGGCCGGATGGCCCAATGCTCGAAACGTAATAACCACAACAAAGATGAGGACAATCGTCCGCGTGTAAATAGTGTAAATGATCCCAGAAATTAGAACAGGTTACTCATTAATTCCGATCATCCACAAAATTGGACAATGGGTTTTAATAAATGAAATTGTAGGGCAGACTGCTTCCTTTAGCCTTGGGTGGTAAATTAGTCTAAGAGGAGGGCAACTTTGAATACAAGACCATATGCAGCCTTGGCATAATACATACCATGCCGCCATCAACACGATCATGGAGTTCACAATGGCACTATAATCTTGACTGGCCTCAGTGAAAAACGTGACGAGCAATAACATCAGCGGTACTAAAATAAGAACTAAATCCCTAGACATGGGCAGTGGGATGAGAACAATCTATACCATAGATTAAATAAAGGGTTATTATTATTATTATTATTATTATTATTATTATTATTATTATTATTTCCTTTGATTTCTGATGTGTATTCATTTCATTCCGGGTCCCGCCCAGGCACCTAAGGTTAGAAATAGCTTCATGATATTTTTCCAGTGGGAAAAAAACATTTTGCATAGACGAAACCCTTCGTAAGGTGTGGGCGGTACTCGTGAGAACATTTCTTTGTATCTTTTCCAACCAGTCCGAGGGCTTCAACTACAACGAGGATTGTTTATGTTCCCATGTGCCACATTTTTGAGATTTCGAATTCAAGGTCCTTGTATTTTGATTGCTTATTATTATTATTATTATTATTATTATTATTTCTAGACAAACGTGAACAGTCTACCCCCGTAGATTAAATAAAGGGTTCAGTTCGCTATTCTTTGTAGGTTACATGGATAGGTATACACCTAATGAAGCATGGCAACAACAAAGATGAGAACAATAGACCGAATGCAAATAGTGTAAATAATGATAACACCTCATCCCCAAAAATCCAGACAGGTTTCAACTTATAATCCATTAATGCCTATCATCCCCCAAATTGGACAATGGACATTAATGGGGGAAATCGTAGGGTAGGCTGGTCCTTTCAGCCTTGGGTGGTAAGCAAGTGTAAGAGAAGGTCAACTCTGAATTCGACACTATATGCAGTCGTGGCATAACACATACTATGCAGCCGTCGACATGATCTATAATCTCGCCTGTACTCAGTGGAAAACGTGGACGAGCAATAACTTCAGTAATACTAAAATAAGAACTAAATCCCTAGACATGGGCAGTGGAACGAGAACAATCTGCTCCATAGATTAAATAAAAGGTTCAGTTCAAAATTCCCTGTAGGTTACACGGATCGATATACACCTGATGAAGGCCGGGGTGTTCAACGACCGAAACACTGTGATAACAACAATAAAGATGAAGAAAATAGTCCGCGTGTAAATAGCATATATAATGATAATATCTCATCCCAGCTTTAAAAAAAAATATTGTTAAGGAGTGAAAGTAGTTAAAATAGTAGTGGTGTCATGAAGTTTATAAGAACTTAGATAACCTTAACAGTTGTCGAATTGCATCAATTTCAAGGCACGGTGGTATAATGGATAGCAGCTTGGATTGAGGAATAGAAGAGCCGAGTTCGAATTCCAGTCGAATCCATTACATTCACTTACGTGCTAATACCCTTGGGAAAGATATTAATCCTCTTCTCCTCCCTCCAGTTATGGGTAAATAGCAGGACAGACTGGGTTCTATAGCCTTGGATGGCGATTGGTTTAGGAGAAGGACAACTCTGAATTCAAACCCGGAGTGGAGCCCCTAAGGCGGATGGACGGCACTTTGTGCTACCTACCGGCAACTTCTACAGCCGCGCTGGTACCAAACTGTATTGGTTTATCCTTTCCTTTGGACTCTGCTAGCAAGGCCGAGAGGGGGGAACTAGACGTCCGGGCAGCCCTAGTTCTCCATATATCCCACCCGGGCTCGTGGCGCACTGCGCTACTCCATCGTCTCTCGAGACGGACTGACAACGATTATTATTATTATTGTTGTTATTATTATTATTATTATTATTATTATTATTATTTGTGCTTACCTTTTATCATTAAATCTAAACAGCGTCCCTAATATATAATTTTTCTTCCGTCTTTCCTCGAAATAACAACGGAACGGTCCATTATTTATCTGGAGTATCGGCAAGGCGTAACGCACGTGTTAAGTAACAATCTGAATTACATGATGATATTATGCTAATTCTAGCAATATTTTAATTGTATTTTCCGAGTGCGTACACACTGTCCCCAAACAAAACGAATTGACTGACCCACCTCCTAAACCTCGTGGCTGTAAACTCTGTCATACTCACAAGGTAAAATTATTCCCACATAATTTCTCACAAAGACAACAGAAGTAAAACAATTAAACATCCATATAAAAACTAAGGGAGACAAAAGAAGCGATAGGAATAATGTAATTCTAAAAGATTTGTTTCAGTGAGAAGGACATTATTAAAATTTTCTCTTGTTATCAAATCAAGTTTCTCATTTACAGTTGTGTGAAATATTTCAGCTTGGACGAAAATGCCCCACTTAACGACATGAGCGTTTAACGACATTCGATTTACGACTAGCTCTAAAATCTCATGAAACAAATATGAAATAAAAATTGCGAAAATTTGTTTTTTTATGTCGTGCGAAAATTTGGACAGGGAAAATTTTTATTTCTTCAAAATGAATCAAAATAAATAAGATGAATAGATAAAGCGAAAAAGATTTTCTCATTTTGAATTTAGAATATGCAAAAAAAAACGTAACGGGTGGAATGGAGAGTTGATTTTCGAAATTGTTTATTACGCTTACTTACAGTACTCGACAGTATACAGCCGAAGCAGTGTACAGATTATAGAGATGATATTCTAATTTGTTCATACGTTTACGATTCAATACATCACAGTATACAACCGAAGCAATGTACAGATTATAGAGCAAATTTTCAAATTTGTTTATTACGTTTACTGTTCCGTATAAAACAATATACAAACCGAATGTAATGTACGGAATATCGAGTAGATTTTCAAATTTATTTATTACATCTGCTGTTCCGCATACCACAATATACAAACCGAATGTAATGTACGGAATATCGAGTAGATTTTCAAATTTATTTATTACATCTGCTGTTCCGCATACTACAATATACAAACCGAATGTAATGTACGGAATATCGAGTAGATTTTCAAATTTATTTATTACATCTGCTGTTCCGCATACCACAATATACAAACCGAATGTAATGTACGGAATATCGAGTAGATTTTCAAATTTATTTATTACATCTGCTGTTCCGCATACTACAATATACAAACCGAATGTAATGTACGGAATATCGAGTAGATTTTCAAATTTATTTATTACATCTGCTGTTCCGCATACTACAATATACAAACCGAATGTAATGTACGGAATATCGAGTAGATTTTCAAATTTATTTATTACATCTGCTGTTCCGCATACTACAATATACAAACCGAATGTAATGTACGGAATATCGAGTAGATGTTTTCATTTGTTTTCTTACATTTACTGTCAGGTATACTACAATATATAAACCGAAGTAATGTACAGATTATAGAGCAGATTTTCCAATTTGTTTATTAGGTTTAATTCCATTGTTCGGAATGTTGTCCTCATCTACGTTGCTATATTCTCGTCGTTTCTATCGTTGTACGCTTTTAACCAACCATCGATCTCTCCTCGAGGACACAGGGCCCCAGTGAATAAAAGGATTGTTTAAATCCGGTTACTTGACTCAAAGAGTTATTAGTACAATACCTGTCTATAGCAGAGGTAAACAAAAACTTGCAGAGTTGAGCTAAAGTGCGATAATTGATACTGAGACATCTGCAAGAGGCATGGTACGTGAAACTAGAACAATCTCTGGTGAATGAAATAAACGGTTCAGTTCTAAATTCCATTCATCGGAGTTTGCATGGTGTAAATAATTACAATATCTCATCACAGAAATATAGACAGATCCTGAAGAAGACCGGAGCGTACAACGGCCGAAACGTCGTGAATATGGCAACAAAGGTGAGGAAAACAGTTCGAACAATGTAAATAGTGTAAATATTTACAATACCTCATCTCAGAAGTATAGACAGATCCTGAAGAAGGGCGGAGCGTACAACAGCCGAAACGTCGTGAATATGGCAAGAAAGGTGAGGAAAACAGTTCGAACAATGTAAATGGTGTAAATAATTACAATGTCGCATCTCAGAAATGTAGAAAGAAATATATTCTATCTGAAAAATTTTACGCGTCAATTTCTGATACCTCCTGAAGAGTGGACAGAGCGATTACTAAAAAGTCAATCTACGAAAGTCTGGAGTAGGGCTGCTGAATATAACATCAATCAACTAAGCGACAAATTTCTTATTTGTATTAAACCTAAATATATATATATATATATATATATATATATATATATATATATATATATATATAAAGAAGAAATATAGTCTTAAGATGTGCTATATGTATGGGATAAAGTGTTCAATATCAGAGATAGAGCGTGTGTAAATATAAAAGTGAACATAGAAGTCAACACTTAGGGCGACAGTCTGTTTTATGCTAGCATGAAACAGACTGTCGCCTAAGTGATGATTGCTATCTTCACTTTTATATATATATATATATATATATATATATATATATATATATATATTTTTTTGAATTTGTAGGTCTGATGATTTGTATCGTGAATACGATTCCAATGTAATAAATTATAACCATGGAATATTAGTGTTCACGCCTTTTATATTATATATATATATATATATATATATATATATATATATATATATATATATACGATACACGCACGCACTCACACACAAATATATATCAGAAATGTAGAAAGAAATACATTCTATCTGAAAAATTTCTTATTTGTATTAAATCTATATATATATATATATATATATATATATATATAAACAAATTTCTTATCTGTATTAAACCTATATATATATATACATATAAACACATTTCTTATTTATATTAAACCTATATATATATATATATATATATATATATATATATATATATATATTTTTTTTGAATTTGTAGGTCTGATGATTTGAGTGTTCAGAGGGTCCCAGTGCGCTACACCATTAGCGTGTATCTGAAAAGCATACCCGCGTTTGTCCTAAACCTTGTGAGTAAAAATATGTAGATGAAAATGTCTGTAAGCCATTGATGGCTGTCCTAGAATGATGCCAAGGCCAAGGAGGATGGAGTTTACTCTTCAAACCGATCATCATTCGCTCTATCCCAGAAACTGCAACTAACGTTAAGGTACGTCTCTTGGGCGGATATGATCGTTCGGAAAAAATCATCGGAGATTTGTTCTTTATAAACAGTAATTTGGACTTAGCTAACCAGACGCTTCTCTATAGCTAAGTGGTATAGCACTTCAGATCGAATTGACTGTTCCGTGTAGGTTCGATTTCTGTTGGAGAACGCATATTTTCTCCGAAATTTCTTGAGCATTAAGGCCGGTAAATGTAATTATTATTATTTATTTAAAAAAAAACAACAGAGCTTTTACTTAAACAAATTTTATCTTTAAAAAATAACGTATAGACAGAAAATATATTAAATAATAGTCGGACTTGATCCCTTTCATAATATTGTCAATGTGTACGTCTCTTGAGAGGATAAGATGGTTCGGAAAGATCGTTGTGGATTTGTTGTTTAAAAACAATAATTTAGACTTTGCTAACCAGAATCTTCTCTGTAGCTGAGTTCAATTGACATTGGCCATCATCAGAGATTAAACCTGTTTCCAAAAGATGTCAGCACATCTATTTTAGCTTCATATTTCAATCATTATTATTATTATTATTATTCTGTCACGCGTTGTGACGTCATATCTTAAGTTGGACTTCATATTTTTAGTTTCATGTGAAAGAGTTCTTTTTCTATTTGCAAATGTTCGTTGTTCTCATGTAAATATAAGACTTATATACATATATAATGTTAATATTTTAGATCTCCGACATAATATTAGAGTAACACACGTGAGATTGCAATTCGTTTTTGTCTTGATGCGATTTTAAGCCTCTTGAATGGAAAAAAAGGAAGAAATATTTTACTTTATGTGATGATCCCCGACGAAATAAGTGCCAAGTCGCTGTATTCGTGGAACAGTCATCGAAATAGACGCCCATCACACATATATATCTCTATCTACCTCACGTAAATAAATAAACTCCTTGACGTGCATATTTGCAAATTTCGTGGGGAATCGAAAAAAAGAAAAGAAAATTCTATTAGCTCTTTCCAAGGGAAACGAGCCGTTTTTGAAACGAAGATAACTATGAAAGAAAGGGAAAGCAAGCATTTCAGAAGGACTCAGTTCCCTGAAGAAATTAATTTCGGTTTGCAATAAAGGAATTAAGTTAATAAAAAAAAAATACGCATATCAAAAATATGCACGAAAAAAAAATGTCTAGAATTTTCTTTCTCTGATTTCGACGCGTGGTTCAAAAAACGATTTTCAAATATCTGAAATTCGAGAAGGAATTTAATATGAATAAAACGT
>CAHIKZ030000833.1:210000-345000 GCA_903632075.3 Acanthosepion pharaonis | reverse complement strand
ACGTGGTGAACAGCCCTTTTACCTATATAGGGTCCTCTAGTAGCCACCCGCTTGTCCCAGGACCGCACTACCTCCTCAAGCTGCTTGATGTAAGCTTCCGTGTTGATTTTTGGCGGAGTGAATTGCATCATAGTGCTCTTCACACAAAGATGGTGCCCACATGACCCTACTGTACTGTGCAGTCGATAAAATCAAAACCAAACAATGTGCATGCGCGAAATTAAAGATATAAAGTGACGACAATTTACCCATCGCACCATTTATATATATACACACACACATATATATATATATATATATATATATATATATATATATATATATATATATATATATATATATAATATATTTATGACATAATATTTTTTAGATTTTAAAATATACTGTTGAAAACGTCAGCATTGGTTACACTTCCTAGATAGATAGATAGATAGTGAGCAGAGACCAAGATAGATAGATAGATAGATACGGACAGAATGAGATAGATAGATAGATAGATAGATAGATAGATAGATAGATAGATAGATAGATAGATAGATAGATTGATTCAGCTCCTCCAAATTTCTAAATATTATCCCCACGCAATCTCTCTACCATGATCTTTGTATTTTTAACACTTTCGGCCTTCTTTCTTGTACAGCATGCGGCAGAAATACCTCCCACATATACATTCCGGAAATACTACCCACTAGCACCCCCCAGAAATACTTACCGCATTTCTTATTATGTGGGAAGCATTTCTGGGTGGCATTAGTGGGATGTATCTCTGTGATGTATATGTGGGAGGTATTCCTAGAATGTTCAAATGGGAGATATTTCTGCCGCACAATGTTGTTCTTGGATACACTGGGTATATTAAGTTATCTGTCACGTCACAACAAGGACCTTAGACAGACAATACTTTCTTCAAAATATGCGCAGTGCTCAAAAGAGACTTCTCTAGTGTTTTTATAACACCACCAGTAGATATTTTGCCATCCAAGGTTCAAATAGCACCACCCACACCCTTATTTAGAACTCAGTGTTTCTCCTGTTTTGGTTACCTATCAAGGCTAACGAAACCAACCTCACCACTTTTCCTGTTACTACCAAAACAGCTTCGCCACAAGAAGTTCAGACGTTGAACTAGACTGTCAGAAGCTACTTTTTACTTGGGACTCTGGGACATTTTATAGGCGAAGGGCACTGAATTTTATTTACATTCTTTATTATTGCTATTATTATTATTATTATTGTTGTTGTTGTTGTTCCGTT
Organism: Acanthosepion pharaonis; assembly: GCA_903632075.3. NCBI lineage: Eukaryota > Metazoa > Mollusca > Cephalopoda > Sepiida > Sepiidae > Acanthosepion > Acanthosepion pharaonis. The sequence continues at coordinate 343,746 of CAHIKZ030000833.1, read as the reverse complement.
CATAGCTTTTCTGTCGCTCGTTGTAACCTCTAGGCTTCTCGAAGTTTTTGTTCTCTTCGCTTAGCTTTTGGGAATTTCGAATCGAACGCTTCATTCAGTTCATGATTGTTCCGATTCAGCTGTCCACTCAAGGGGAGATAATTCTATATCATTTAATTCTTTTCATTTCTTTCTCGATATAATTATGTCTTCTTTTTTCTTTTCTTTTTTTTTTTTTTTTTTCATAAATCCAGAATACTTAAACCAGACTATTTGAATTTACTGCCCGATTTGGGAGAGTGAACTCGCAACTTTCACATTATTTAACAATTTAACCTGCAAGCAAATGTCACATACATACATATATACATACATACATATACAGATCGATTGCAAACTGACAGGCATGAACAGAATGCAATAGATTGACAGAATTAGATAGATAGATAGATAGATAGAAAGATAGATAGATAGATAGATATCAACAGACTCAGATAGATAGATAGATAGATAGATAGATAGATAGATAGATAGATGGGTTATTTAACGCCGACAAAATTTTTATTTCTGGTAATATATTTTCTTCAAAAATTTATAGCTGGTAATATCTTTCAAAACTGTATTGCTGGTAATATTTTTTTCTTTTACAAACCTATTTTTACACTTTCATGTTTTAGCAATAGTTGAGGGTAACTATTTGCCCATAGTTGGGACCTTAACAGGTGCTACCACCCCGGGTCAGCGTGGACCTGAGAACATGATCAATTAAGAGGTGGTTTCACACTCCTCAAAACCTCCTGATCAAAGGCCTTGCTGCTGGGCGTAGTTTATCGTCTTACCCAGGACCCCGATGTAGTTTATCGTCATAAACAGGACGAGATAGATAGATAGATAGATAGATAGATAGATAGATAGATAGATAGATATTGAACAGATAGATAGATAGATAGATAGATAGATAGATAGATAGATAGATAGTGAGCAGAGGGCAAGATAGATAGATAGATAGATAGATAGATAGATAGATAGATAGATAGATAGTGAGCAGAGAGCAAGATAGATAGATAGATAGATAGATAGATAGATAGATAGATAGATAGATAGATAGTGAGCAGAGAGCAAGATAGATAGATAGATAGATAGATAGATAGTGAGCAGAGGGCAAGATAGATAGATAGATAGATAGATAGATAGATAGATAGATAGATAGATAGTGAGCAGAGAGCAAGATAGATAGATAGATAGTGAGCAGAGAGCAAGATAGATAGATAGATAGATAGATAGATAGTGAGCAGAGGGCAAGATAGATAGATAGATAGCGAGCAGAAGCAAGATAGATAGATAGATAGATAGATAGATAGATAGATAGATAGATAGATAGATATAGATAACTTCAACCCTTCCCCAGGTTGTCTCCAAATAATTGTCCGTACAAACGGCAATCCAGTGACCATAGCTGATCACTAGGAACTCCTTCATCCTCCGTAGTCGCCGGTTGCTCTGCTTTGATGTAAGTACGACCTGTTTACCGGACATCAAACGCTCACTTCCTCGCCATGCATTTTCTCATGCCTCACATATTATAAAAATCACATCACATCGCATCACATGATATATGCAGGCTTATCCTGTAACGATGCAATATCTTCATCAGTGAGAAACTTCTTTGTTGCACGCACTGCATGTCATGGTGGCCCATACTGTTGGAATATTCCACCTTCTGCTATAAATGGTAACAGTTGGGGAAAAAAAGCAATATATTTTTTAAATTTTATTCAAATTCCCTACATTTTCCATTATTTATTTATTTGTTATTTTCATATTAATTCTTCTTTACGGCTTATCAACCCTTTGCAGGTTATTTAGAGCCAGAAAATATTTTTAGATTGTAAGAAATTTTTTTTTTTTATAATAATCGGTTAGAGTTTTACATAGCAGTAGGATAAGAGGTGGATTCATACATTTCCCAAGGGTATTTGCGGGTAAGTGGATATAACGAACTCGATTGGAATTGGAACTCGGCTCTCTGATTAATAATTCTGAGTGAGTACGCATTGCACCAAGTGCACATCCAGGCTTACAGTAATTGATATTCCCAAGCGGTCACACATCGAAGTAATTACCAGGATCAACGTTTCTTGACTTCAGTGATGGTAAAGGAGGAGGCCGGAATGTGATATGGCTGGAACCTAGCTAGCTAGTGAACAAGATAGATAGATAGATAGATAGATAGATAGATAGATAGATAGATGTGTGTGTGTGTGTGAGAGAGAGAGAGATATGACCGGAAGCTAGCTAGCTAGTCAGTAAAATAGATAGATAGATAATAACGGGCTTAGATAGATAGATAGATAGATAGATAGATAGATAGATAGATAGATAGATGTGTGTGTGTGTGTGTGAGAGAGAGAGAGAGAGAGAGAGAGAGAGAGAGAGATGGTCAGAAGCTAACTAGCTAGCTAGTCAGCAAAATAGATAGATGGATAGATAGATAGATAATGAACAGACTGAGCTAGCTAGCTAGCTAGATAGATAGAATAGATATGTAGGTTTGATATATATATATATATATATATATATATATATATATATATATATATATAGAGAGAGAGAGAGAGAGAGAGAGAGAGAGAGTGTGTGTGTGTGTGTGTGTGTGTGTGTGTGTGTGTGTGTGTGTGTGTGTGTGTGTGTGAAGCTAAGCTAGCTAGCTAGCTAGATAGATAGATAGATATAGATATGAAAATACTCAGATAATTAATTTAGAATTCTAAGATTATTTTGTATTTTTCCTGTCTTTTTTCTTTTGTTTTTTTCTCTTTTCAAATTGATTCCGATTTGGAGTTAACCATTCTGTGAAGTGTTCTTCTCTACCCCATCATGTCTTCCTCCTCTGACCAGAAAATTTGCTAACGAGCGTCACCTAACTTATAACAGGTGTATAATTTCACACATCCCCCTGCCACCAGTCCTAAGATCGAGACAATGGACTAGAAGCACTTCACCATTCCTTCCTTGTTAAGCAGCACCCGTCTCACAAAAAGTCGCTGTCTTCACTCTCGAGGGTAAAGAGAAGCTCGTGGGCTGAGTGGTTTCTTCAGAGAACAGAGATATCTTCAGTCGAAGCGAAAATGAAGGCAGTGACATGAAGAACCAAAGGTCGAAAAGGTAAGGCAACTGACCTGGTCTTGTTTTCTCTTGTCTGCTTAAAGCTTACTGTCTGCTTAAAGCTTACTGTCTGCTGTTTTAACCTCAATCTTTTAGACATCATTTTCTTTAGTGACTATCAGCTTAGCATTAACAAGCGTGACAGGTTCTTTTATTTTTCTTATTCTTTAGTATTTTTCATCATTCTTCTTTTCCATTCATTCATTATTACGATTATTTCATTTGATTTCTATTCTATACACATTTCCTTCCGGGTCCCAATCAGAAATCTAAGACCAGAAAGGGTATCATGACATTTTCCACTGAACATTTTAAAAAATGCGACCTAAGATCATACTCATGTTATATAGATAAAGTCCTTCGTAGAGTGTGAGCTATACTTGTCAGTACAATATTTTGTATTTCTTTAAGGCTACCAGGAATCCCTTCAATGAGTCTATCGGAACCGTTCCCAAATTATCCGAGGGCTTCAACTACAACTGGGATTATTGATGTCCTCAGGTGCCACATTATTTAGATTTCCAATTCAAGGTCTTTGTTTGGTTTGCATTGTTTTGTTTTACGGCATATCAACCTCAATGTGTCATTTAATGCCGACAACTTTTGTTTTTCTTGGGAATATTTTTTTGTCAAATATCTATTTCTGTTAATATTTTTTCCTCAAAAATGTGTAGCTGGTAATATTATTTTTTCTCAAAACATATAGCTGATAATATTTTTTCAAAAACGTATAGCTGGTAATATCGTTTTTTCAAAAACGTATAGCCGGCAACACTATTCTTTCAAAAAAAAAGTTTATAGCTGATAATATTATTTTTTTCAAAAACATACAGCTGGAAACATTATTGATTTCAAAAACGTATTATCAGAGGCCTTGCTGTTGGACGTAGTTTATTGTCTTACCCAGGACGCGGATGTAGTTTATCGTCATACCCAGGACGCGGATGTAGTCTGGGTGTTAACTATTTGCCCATAGTTGGAACCCTAACAGGTGCTACCACCAGTAATTAAGAGGTGATTCTACGCTCCTCAAAACCTCCTGATCAGAGGCCTTGCTGTTGGACGTAGTTTATCGTCATACCCAGGACGCCGATGTAGTTTATCATCATACCCAAGACGCGGATGTCGTTTATCGTCATACCCAGGACGCCGATGTCGTTTATCGTCACACCCAGGACGCCGATGTCGTTTATCGTCTTGCCCAGGACGCCGATGTTGTTTATCGTCTTGCCCAAGTCGCCGATTTCGTTTATCGTTTTACCCAGGACGTGGGTGTCGTTTATCGTTTTACCCAGGACACGGATGTCGTTTATCGTCTTCCCCAGGACGCGGGTGTAGTTTATCGTCTTACCTAGGACGCGGGTGTCGTTTATCGTCTTACCCAGGGCGCGGGTGTAGTTTATCGTCATACCCAGGACGATCAAGGCCTTTGTATTTTGATAGTTTTTTGAAGATACATTACAGTCTGCAGCAATTGCCATGTCAATAAGAAGGCACTTTTTGTTTTTGCGATCTCTGATCACAATGTCTGAGCGATTACCTTTGATTGTTCTGTCTGTGTGTATTGTAAAGTCGCATAAAATTGTTACAGTTCCTATGTTGCTGTTATTATTATTATTATTATTATTATTTATGTATATTATATTTTCTGTTTTGTATCCTGTAGAGCCGGGTCGAAACTATGGTCTTTAGGTCCTATAAGAGAATTGTCATTTAATTGATAGCACTTTTCTTAGTATAATTATTTACCCGCTGTCCCACGCAGCCCTTGCATACAGCACGGACAACACAGGAAAATAGTTTGGAATTCGGTTGGTCTGAACTACCCGATCCGCCATATTCACCTGACCTTGCACAATCGATTATTACATTTTCTGATAGCTACATTTTCTTTCTTGGATAAGGCATCAATCTGTCGAATATTGATCTTATCTTTCTCGCAAACATCCATTCAGCAGTTAAAGAAAAACAAAATGGTTTAAACTGCACAAGAACATACCATTCTCTCGTAAACTCTATACCAACTCAAGTAGTAGCGGCAAATGTCCGACAGAGAACATAGGGTAATGGTTACCTTGATGGTCACTCAGATAATTTCAATCGAGTAGTGAGTTCGATACCTAGGTTGCTGTTCTATATCTATGGCCTCCTATCAAACTTAAACTAAGCTTTGTAAACAAGAAGTTGGCGCCTCTGCATGAAGTCAGGATTAACGAGCTAGTCTGTTCGACTATTAATTCTAAGTAGTGATTTCGACTTTTACTGGGTTACTTGTTGTGTTGTGGGAAAGTTTACCAAATATTAGTGTAATGATAAAAGTACGCCGGTGTAGGCTTCAAGAAATCTTTTATTCAACTGAGAATACAAGTTTTGAGTATAGTGTCCTTTTATAGTCCCAGTAAACAGAAATAGCTTTCTCAAAGAGGAGAGTAACAAAACAAGGGTAGACCACTCTTGATTATTCATGACAACTAGGTTGAGTCATAAGTAATTCACGCATCTGAGAAACAATTGCAATGATGGTTGTATCATCTTCTCTTAACTATATCATAACAGGTGATAAAATGCAGGTCGCATATGACAACGCAAAATGCATTGGATTGACATTGATTGAGCTGCGTGGAAGAAATTTAATATTGTGTGTGGGGGAGGATCATGAGGGTAGTTCCTTTGGAGAACTTGAAACACAATGAAACACTAAATGTATATTTATACTTTCATATATCCAGTAACTGAAAGCTCTCCATAAACGTTTTATGGAAAAGCTCTTTGCGCTTATCAAAAGGAAAAATGCTATTATACATAAAAGCATACAGCAAGGACAACACAGGAAAATAGTTTGGAACTCGGTTGGTCTGTACTACCCGATCCGCCATATTCATCTGACCTTGCACAAGTCGATTATTACATTTTCTGATAGCTACATAACGCTTCGACGAGGAAAACTTTTTCTAATGAAAACCAGATTCAAGAGTTCGTCGAAGACCTTTTCACATCAAAATCTGCGACATTTTCCTAGAAATATATCAAAGAGCTGCCTGATAGGTTGCAACGAGTCATTAAAAATAATGGAGAATATATGGGTGGATGGATAACCACTACCAAGGTGGCTAGCTAATCCCTGCTGGAGATGCCTGCTCTGGCACATTTGTGTTTGTTCAATATACACAGAACCCACCTGTGGTTTATACTGCAGCTATGCGGACCGCGTTATCCAGCGTGATCAACAGTCGGAAGAAGGCCAGCACGCTCAAACCCTCAGTGACAATGACTTGTTAATTCGTGCTAGCACTGCCATCGATGGCCCCTAAGAGTTCCGTCTACCCAATTTCACTCACAAGGCTTGGGAACTCGGTTGGTCTGTATTACCCGATCCGCCATATTCACCTAGTGATATGATTTTTAGGCACTTTCCAAAGGTGCCGCATGCTGGGACAAAATCCTGACAAAATCGACTATGGTCAGGTTCGAACCCGGATCATATGGTGAATATATAATTGAATAAAATATATTTGTACATTCTAGAATTGATAAACGGAAATTATTTATGACCCAAACTCAATCATCAGCAGCCTTCTTACAATAAATGGGTTGTCCTATTTGCTTTCAGTGACATCTCCAATATACCGTGTCTCTTCAGGGCGTGGTCAATAATTGACCTTCCCTGCTTCTTATCTTTTATAACCCTTAGCAACGGTTGTATTTTTATTATACTTCCTCCTCTCTGTTGAGCCATCCATCCGTCAGGTCGCTTACTCGATGTTTTTCTTTGTCCCTCTTGCCATTAATACGTCCTGTGAGTGTCAAATTTTTCTTATCCTTCTTTTCACATTACATGTCGCATAGATTAAGGCTATCTTTTCTTGATTTTATGTATAATTGCTCTTAGCATTTTCTTTAAAACTGCCTCGTAGTTTACACGCCCAATTCAATGGTATTCCCAGCATCCTTCTGTAGAACCATATCTCGTCATCTATGAGGAAATTGGCCAGCATTTGTTAGCATATAGGAGGACCGATATTATACAGCGGTTCAGCGCTCTTTTCTTTGTTTCTAATGAAATTTTCCTGTTTCTTAATACTTTACTTAGATTTTGGAAGCCATCTTTTGCCATACCAGTGTATCTTCAAATATCGATGTCACGCTTTCTATTCTCTGTTAAAACACTTACCAGATACTTAAATGTTCGACTTGCTTAATATTGATGTCACCGGTTCGTATCCTGGATTCTCCCCCCCTCGTGAAGTCCAGGCATAAAGTCTTCTTACAATTGACAATTAGTCCTTTCTTCCTCCTTTCCTTTACTACCTTTGTTGGGAGTTTACCTAATCAAATATTTCTTTGAGGTTTTCTTCGGCATCTTTCATCAACACAATGTCATCTGCATTGTTATATGGCCGCGTGGTTAGAACACTCACTTTCTGTGCATAAGACCGGGGTTCGAATCCCACCTTGGTCGATTTGTCAAGAAGCTGACTTTTATCGTCATCCTGTAGACAAGGTTGATCCTAGCGGGCCTGAAACGCATATTACGGATTGACCCAAGCATTGTAATAGGAAATTGGATAGACGGGATTATTTGGTAGTGAGTGTTGAGCTAGCATGATGCTACAAGTCATCGTGACCGAGGTTTTGTTCAGACTGTTCATCACACCCGATGATGTAAGGCCCGCTTCATATAAACCACGGATTGGCTCTGTGGGTGTTGAACAAACACAAACTTGTCTGAGCAGGTGTCTACAATAACCTCTCGTGTGGCGATTCTGAGAAACTATAAGCCCTACCAGGATTCCTTATTAGCAGACACAATCATAACAACATAACATATGCAGATGATGCAGTAGACGTATAGCAGACATAGAAAGCAAACAAGAACTCCTACAGAAGATATTGAAGGAAAGCGAGAAGAAAGGACTAAGCATCAATTGTAAGAAAACGGAAAACGTGTTTTTCGACAAAAGGAACGACTCAACATGCAAATTAATAATTGGATATACCAAAAATGTTGTAGCATACCTACGGACGATAATGGGTATGACCTCATTCACATAGATACGGTAGTAAATACTGTATGTTGGTCTGCATCTGGAGATGTATTGTGGAATTCACTTGACTCACTTCTACCAGTAGACTACTTCTACGCGCCGCTGGCGTATCTTGTATGTGTTGTTCTTGTCCTAAGTATTATCGTTCATTACCAACCTTCGTTTGATTATTCTATTCAGTAACCTTCCCTAGTTTGCAACAATTTAAATATCTGTGAAGTTTTTTTTAACAAAAGACAGAAATTGCAACACCGAAATCCGAAGACTCAATGAGATAGCAAAAGATGCCTTCCAAAAGGTAAGCAAAGTATTAAGAAACATGAAAATTTCATTAGAAACAAAAAAAGAGGGCTGAACTGTTATGCAATATCAGTCCTTCATTATTGCAGAAATTTCTAGACAATCTCCTCACTGATGAAGAAAAGAACAAAGCAGCAGAAATGTCGTTCTACAGAAGGATACTGAGAATATCATGGACTGAACATGTGAGCAACGATGAAGTTTTAGAGAAAATGAAAACAAAAAGGACACTTATAGTTAATATCAAGAAGAGACAATTATCATTTCTTGGTCACATAATGAGGAAAGAGGGCTTGGAAAATTTGATACTCACAGGATATATTGAAGGCAAGAGGAAAGCATTGCATAACCTACCTAGCAAGTTTGAGTAAATGGATGGAAGAGAAAGGTTTAGAAGAGATAGCAAAAAGACAAAATTTATTAAGAGCTACAAAGAACAGAAAATTTTGGAGAGCCATGATCGCCAACGATCCGAAGGGGCATGGCACAAATAATAATAATAATAATAATAATAATGTCTTTTCATGAGCAGTTCAATCGTTCTGACAATTATGTTTTCTAGAGTTGAGAAATATATATAATCTCATATGGCGGACCCCTTTATAATTTTGTTATAAAATAAAAATAATCCCTTTATATAATTTATAATTCACTTTAAATGCATTGTTTCTAAAGTAAATATTGAAGCTCTATTCAAACAACTTGTGCGATATTTGAAAGCGCGCAGCTATTAAATTCTGAATTGATTTTAGCATTAATATCCCAAGTTACATGCAGTTATTCTCAAACTAGCCACCAGCATTTAATACAAGCCTGGTCTGAAACCGGATCAGTCCGCCATTTTCTATGTGTAGCCACCATTACGTTAGCAGCCGACACACGCATTCACCTAACAACCTTCTTACCTATATAAATACGCAAGTATGTAAGTTCTTCATAAGCAAATGTCTAAATTCAGTTGATATCTGCGTTTATCTATTTTGATCTGAATTTGGATAATTACAAATTTCAATCTCATGAATCAAGGCTTATTTATCTTTTTTATGTTCGTAATATTACACCCTTTGAGAGTGTTTCCATTCACACAAACTTGCGAAGATTTTCACAAACAGGAATACACTTACAAACAGGAAATTAATTTTAATTGCTTTTTATTCCTTCTTTGTCGGGATATATATATATATATATATATATATATATATATATATATATATGTTCTATATATATATATATATATATATATATATATATACAGGGTGTTCGAAAAGTCTTGGGAACATTTTGACATTGAATATCTTGAAAACATGCCTGACATATTCTGAAAGAATTTAATCTCAAGTTTTACATGGAATGTTCAAATATGTTCAATGTGAGCACCATTGGTCACATGGCACACATCAAATCCGTCATCTTCCAACTTCTCTTGCATTGCAATGCAAAAGACACGACGGGCTGGTTTATCAGTGTCCTGCAGCTGTTGGGTTAACTGTATCTTGTAAGGTGTTATGTGCAGTCGTCATTTTATGACATGCCAATCAGTTGTTGTAGAAAGCTAAAGTTCCTTACTTTTGGTCGATTTATGGTGGCTTCGCTTGAAGGCAGTCCAAACTCGCTCAACCGTACCATCTGAAGTTGAGGGGCGTCCCCTTCTCTTAGCTGGGCACAAACACCCATCCATCATGAATTTACCATGCCATCTCAAAATGGATTTCCTTTCTGGTGCCTATTTTCGGAATTTTGTGCGAAATGCACGTTGAACAAGTGTCCATAATTCAGTTTTTGCAAATTCAAGGATTCAAAACGCCTTTTCTGGTTGAGTGAACGCCATTACTGGATCAGAAAAAAATGAAAAAAATCTTTAGCATTACAAAAAACCTAATGAATTTAGTTTTAAAATGGTACTAGTTACATATTACTACCATTCATAGTTCAGCATATATGAGGACTTGTAATGTTCCCAAGACTTCTGGAAAACCCTGTATATATATATATATATATATATATATATATATAGGTTATCATTAAAATATGCTTATGTGAAATATGCTTTAATATACTCGGAAATGATTTTTCCCACAATGCGTTTCTCTTGCGTATGACAGACGCTTTCAGGTCGGAAAAAAGTCAAACCTGTTCCGTAAAATGAATAAGAAAAGTTCTTTTAATATTTTAGGAAGGATAAATAAATATTTCCTGGTTTCGCCAGGTGTAACCGTCACGCCTAGGACCCGGCATGACATACACAATCCTTCCGGATTCCATCGGCGAGGAGAAGTTCCACTCGAACAGCGTCTTCCGGCGAACCACTGCTCTGTGGAACCGACTCCCAAGATGATGTTTCCCCGATCCCTATAATCTTAACCTGTTCAAGTCTCGGGTTAATCGTTATCTTCACCTCATATCGATACAGGCTGCGATGGATAAATTGTCGTCTAAATGACGCACAAATGAAAATAACACTGACATCTCGTTGTAACAGTTGTACAGGGTGCGATGGTTGAATTGGCGTCTAAATGACACCAAAATGAAAACAACATTGACATCTCATTTTGACAGATATACAGGGTGCGATGGATAAATTGTCGTGTAAATGACGCAAAAAATGAAAACAACGATGACATCTCATTTTAACGGATATATAGAGCGCGATGTATAAATTGTCGTCTGAATGACGCCAAAATGAAAACAACAATGACATCTCATTTTAACCGATATACAGGGTGCGATGGTTGAATTGGCGTCTAAATAATATATTTACAAATACTACAGAAAAAATGTCATGAAATACTAAAGAATAAATCTCCTGCAACTCTTCTGGGCAGTCTCCGTGTTTAATATAATCCTTGTCATCAGTTCATCTTTGGTGTTACAAGGTGAAATAAGCATATTTCTGCTTATTAGATTATATGCAGTTAAAGTTGAGTACTTCGTCATCATATCAACAATTTATGAGTCATTTAATGCAAAAAATTTAATTTCCTTGAGAACTTTGATGTAATAAAAAAAAGCATTTGGTACAAGTCCCCATTTATCCAATTGGTCAGTACTAAGTTAGGCCAGAAGTTTAAAAAATTTCCCTAAAAGTAATCGTCTTAGTAAAATAATTAACAGAAATAGACTAAAATTAAATTATAACTGCACCGATAATCTAGAGAATATTACAAAGAAACACAATAATAAATTTTTCAAACCAATTTAAAAATTTGGATAACAATGCACATTCCAAGATAAATGTTAACCAATGTAACTGCAAGAATTCCAACGAATCCCCATTACGTAACCAATGTTTAATCAACTCTCTTGTTTATCTAAGTACTATTTCTACAATGGAGAAGCCAACTGTTGAAAAATTTTATATTGGTAGTACTAAGAATTCTTTTAAGACTAGGTGGCATCACTATATCTCATCCTTCATTATTAGTACTTATAAAAATAGTACACCTTTTTCTAAATATTTTTGGATTTTAAAAGAAGCTAATAAAACTTCTATGGTAAAATGAAAAATCATTAAAAAAAAAGCTAGAAAATGTAAATCTTTAAATGAACCTTGTTTTCTATGCTTACATAAAAAATTAGAAATTATCAGATTTTCTGGTTAAAAAACTCCTTAATAACCAAAGAATTGAATTAACTGTAAATTCTATGCCTAGTTTACTTTTTTACCTTAAAATATGATCAATTATTTTAAGACATTTTTAAAAAGAATATATAAACATAAAAATGTCTTAATATATATATATATATATATATATATATATATAATAATAATAATAAAACGAAAGAATATTAATCTACAACCCAGTGTGTCTAATGATTTTAATTTTTAATTTTCTTATTGTTCAATATATATATATATATATATATATATATATATATATATATATATATATATATATACCAGGTGTAACAGCGAAATTGTCCAAATCGTGTAAAAGCAAAACTGTCCATTTGTTAGGTTAAGCTCTGAACCGTTGTATCTTAGAAATGATTAAAAATACCTTACTGGAATCCTCCGAGGTTTTATAACACTATTAAACACTAAGAATAAGAATGTATAATTACTCTCCAAGCTTAACAGGAGAATCGTAATGAAATCGATCATAAACGAAAATGACACATTCATCATTAATTAATCATAGCTAAGGATCAGAAGCTCATAAATGATTGCAATTAAGTTCAAATATATATTTTTTCCAGGATCATTAAGATGATCTTCGCCCTTTCTTAACTTCTAATTTTTTGTCCTGGAGTAACAAGTTGCCTCACAGATTTCACATACGATTTCATTTTCAAATCTTGTTTCACTGCTCTTTGGACTGTCATAGTTGAAACTCCTCTCTCACATGCCAAATGTCTTATGGATTGATTTGAATCATTTCTAATTGATCTCTTTAGCTCTAAGTTGAAATGATGATCCTTATTCCTGTTGTGATCCCCTGATCTAGTTTTCCTTTAGACTGTCCGCTCTTTTTTAAATTTATTCACCGTTCTCTTGATGGTTCTTGAATGAACTTTGAAAATGGAAACCAGAGTATGAATGTTGGTACCATTAATGAAGGCCTGAATGGTATTTTCCTCTCACCATTGCTCAGTTGTGAAGACATAGTGGGGCTGACACAAAATGATTTTAACCCGTTCACTTTCCAGCTGAATAAGTATTTTTCGGTGATTCTTACGATAAATGGTGTCATGATGGCTAAAAATCTTATCTGAAAACCGGGAAAAAGGAACTCAATTAGTTTAGTGGTTTTTAAGTATTCAAAATTTTGTGGGATGGACAATTATGCTGTTACATGATTTGGACAATTTTGCTGTTCCACCCGGTATATATATATATATATATATATATATATATATATATATATATATAGATAGATATAGATATAGATATAGATATATATATATATAGAGAGAGAGAGGGGGGAGAGAGAGAGAGAACACCGACGTCCCTTCAACCGACTCGGCTACGAAAGACTTCGGCGATCAAGCAAGGTCGAATGGTATCTTTAAACACAGTCCGTCCAGTCCCATCATCTCGATAAATCACATCTGTTCATTTTTGTATCAGAACGTAAACAATGCAGTTTCTAAAGAAGTAATGAATTTGTTTTACTTATTATTCCGACATATTTTTTTATTATTTTAACGATATTTTAGTGGATACCCACAGCGGCGCCGTTTATTTGAAACAGTACATTTATTTTCGTGTGCCGGTCTGAATAGTCGATAAATCTTATTATAGAGAAATACGATTTGTAAAGAATTAATTGTTCGTTTTTAATCCGCCATTTTTTTATTATTTCAAACGCAACATTTGTAGTGGGAAACACTTCTTATTGTCCCCTTCTACAAATAACATTTTACATAATAAAAATTATGACGGATTATAAATAAATCCATTAATTCTCTAGTAGCTGCTTTGTTTACGTTTCAGATATGAAACGGAGCAGATAGGTGTTTTGAATAAAATATACCGTGAGAAGAGGGTTTGCTTCATTTAAAAATGGAAAATAGAAACTTGTTTCATGTGCCGCAGAGAATTAAAGTACACGAGTTCGGTCTCTGCCGGCGAACGAATTCTTCTTTAATTAGATTTCTAGAATTCTAAGAGCAAGAAATTTAATACACACTGTATAAATAAAAATGGGGCGTCTATTTCAAATACGAAGTAAACAATATAATAACGTTTGAAGCACACTATTTACGTTATTCGGACTATTGTCCTCATCTTTGTCGCTATATCTATTACAACGTTTCTGCCATTGTACGCTCCGGCCTTCTTCAGGTGGTTGGAATGTCGAACTGAACCCTTTATTTCGCTCGCTGGGGTAGACTGTTCTAGTTCCACATGCCATGTTTAATGGGTGTCAATTATCAGTTATCTTCTGTTAATTCCCCCCTCCAAGTTCTCCACTGCCTTAACATATGGCACAGTGGATAAAGGCGTTGGTTAGATCCAGTGAGAGGAACCAAAGAGTGTGAGTTCAATACCCAGTAAATAAGAGATAACTGATAACTGATATCCACTAAACATGGCACGTGGAACTAGAACAGTCTACCCCAGTGAGCGAAATAAAGGGTTCAGTTCGACATTCCAACCACCTGAAGAAGGTCGGAGCCTACAATGGTTGAAAAGTTTTAATAAATATGGCGACAAAGATTGAGGACAATAGTCCGAATAATGTAAATAGTGTAAATAATACCTCATCTCAGAAATATAGACAGATACGTTGTAATAAATATGGCAACAAAGATGAGGACAATAGTCCGAATAATGCAAATATTGTACATAATACCTCATCTCAGAAATATAGACAGGTACTGAAGGGCCGAAACGTTGCAATAAATATGGCAACAAAGATGAGGACAATAGTCTTAATAATGCAAATAGTGTACATAATACCTCATCTCAGAAATATAGACAGATACTGAAGGGCCGAAACGTTGTAATACATATGACAACAAAGATGAGGACAATAGTCCGAATAATGTAAATAGTGTACACAATACCTCATCTCAGAAATATGGACAGATACTGAAAGGCCGAAACGTTGTAATAAATATGGCAACAAAGATGAGGACAATAGTCCGAATAATGTAAATAGTGTACATAATACCTCATCTCAGAAATATGGACAGATACTGAAAGGCCGAAACTTTGTAATAAATATGGCAACAAAGATGAGGACAATAGTCCGAATAATGTAAATAGTGTACATAATACCTCATCTCAGAAATATAGACAGATACTGAAGGGCCGAAACGTTGCAATAAATATGGCAACAAAGATGTGGACAATAGTCCGAATAATGCAAATAGTTTACATAATACCTCATCTCAGAAATATAGACAGATACTGAAGGGCCGAAACGTTGCAATAAATATGGCAACAAAGATGTGGACAATAGTCCGAATAATGCAAATAGTTTACATAATACCTCATCTCAGAAATATAGACAGATACTGAAAGGCCGATATGTTTATTTTTATTTCATTCCATTTTCTTTGCACGTGTATTGAGCACTTTTTAATACTACTCTTTCCTCGTCTAATTCAACTCTAACCAATAACTTTTTATAACTATTTATATATATCTCTGTGTGTGTGTGTGTGTGTGTGTGTGTGCACGCACGTACGTTTAAGGAGTTTATAAAGTCCGTGTTCAATTTTATAAAACCCTTGATCTTTGTGCGTGATTACTTTTTCTTTCTTTCTTTTCTTTGCGTTAAGGTTCACCCCGTACATGGAATTAGATAGAAGGTTACGTTAAGAGGGGAAGATAACGGCCAAATTCTAGACTCGAATAGGCTAATCTTAGGAGTCGGTTCCACAGAGCAGTGGTTTGCGAAAAGCTCTTCGAGTGGAACTTACTTCTCGCCAATGGAATATGAAGGGAATGTGGGTGGGGATTTGCTACAATGTGAGTGACATGGCGGGTCCTAGCCGTGAAGGTTAAACCTGGCGGAAAGTATGTGGAGACTCGTCATTGTCGTCGTCTTCTTCTCCCCTTCTTCTTCTTCTTCTTCTTCTTCATCTTCCACTTCTTCTTCTTCTTCTTCTTCTTCTTCTTCTTCTTCTTCTTCTTCACACCCTCCCCCCTCTACTTCTTATTCCCCTCATACTCCACATATTCTTCTATTTTACTCACTCCACCTCCTCCTCATTCTTTTTCACATTCTCCTCCTCCTCCACCTTGTTCTTCTTCTTTCTTCACACCCTCCCCCACTTCTGTCTTCTTCTTCGTCTTCTTCTTCGTCTTCTTCCCCTCTTCCTCCACTGTTTTCATCTTTCTTCTTAATTCTTCACCCTTCTCCTCCGTCTTCTTAATTCTTCTTCTTCTTCTCCACACCCTCCTGTCCGTCTTCATCTTTTTCCCTATCCTCCTCCTCCTCTTCTTTCTCCTACCCCTTCTTCTTCTTCTTCTTCTTCTTCTTCTTCTTCTTCTTCTTCTTTCTCCTACCCCTCCTCCTTCTTCTTCTTCTTCTTCTGCTTCTTTTTTTCTTCTTCTTCACCTCCTCCTCATTCTTCTTCTCACCCTCATCTTCCAACGTTTTCTTCTTCTTCTTTTCTTCTTTTTCTTCACCTCCTTATCCTTCTTCTTCACATCCCCTCCTCCGTCTTCTTCTTCCCTCCCTGTTCCACCGTTTTCTTCTTCTTAATTCTTCTTCTTCACCTCCTCTTCATCCTTCTACTTCTCCTCCCGCTACTCTTTCTTTAAGATAACTTGATACTTAAAATAAATGGATACTAAATAACCTTGAACGAAGTACAAGGGACTACAGTCTCCAACAATGCAAACTGTGTTTCACTCCCCCTCCCCGAGTCTTATCAATTTCTAAAGTGAGTCAAGTTTGTATTGTAGCCTTGTCTTTGATACAAAAATCTGCTCTTATTCTTTGATCGACAGCCAAACACCAAAGCAAATGATGAGATCACGTTGAGAGATATCAAAGAATCACTTTCAACGTTTATCCCAGAAACGAAAAATTCGTTTTGTTGTTATCAAACAACAACAACAACAACAACAATATGAATGCTTCCTAGTTTCTAATAGAGACGTACATTCTTAGAATAAAAGACATACTTTAAATATTTCGCCAAGCCTAACCATTCCGTTGTTTCAAACAAAATAACTTGTATATTGGGGATGACGAAATGAAAAAAAAAACTGTTGCATTTTTTATACTATTTCTTATAATAAGAGCCTCTCAAGGTAGAGGGTTTCAGATTAATTTTGTTGTAATTTCGTACAGGGAGGTGGTAAAAAGTTCATATTATAAGGATAGGTAGGATAGAATATGGTTATAGTTGGTACGACTGTAATAATTTTTTCCTAGAGAGTAACAGTTCTCGGGTAAGAAGATGTCTGACTGGAACTTCCTCTTCCCTAATGCAAGACGAAGACAATGTGTACGTGACATGATGACTGGTACTAGCTGTAAAGACCTTAATTGGTGGAACTAAGAATTGCAGCCCGACTCTATATTTGCCAGGGAAATATCGACAGATTAACGAGGGGCTAGCAATGTTTCATCTCTGGGGGAAGGGCTAGCAAGATGGTAAACAATTCGTCTACCACAACACCGGGGGTAAAGACGTTTGAACTCTGTCCAGATTGAACAGGGAAGACTGGGCGGCCCCAGCTCAGGTATATAATCTCTCGGCCTTAGAAAGGATTGCTTCAAATTAAATAATATTTTAATATTTTATTTTATTGATAGGATCATATGTTAATGGGCGCAGGAAAGGCGTGTCCGTGGTGGAGTGGCCGAGCGGTATAAGAGCGCTCTACAGAGGCATGGATTCGAATCCCACCTCGGCCAATCATATTTCCTATCGCAGCTTTTGTCATGGATAAAAAAAATATAAAAGTTAATAGCGGGTGCGAAAATATTACCTGTAAATGGTAGAGTGGCCGAGCCGTCTACGTTGCGTGTTCTGGACATTAATCAATGAGGGCGCGTGCGTACGTATCCCACCTCTGCCAAATTTGCACATTATTGCAATATTTTCACTTGAGTAAAACTTATACAAGGAAATAAATGAAAGAAATTGCTGTGAGCATGCCAGAAAGAGTGCCCGAGTGGTCTAAGGCGCTAGTTTACGGCACTAGTCTCTACGGATGCGTGGTTTCGCGTCCCGCCGCTGATAATCGTATATCCTAACGCAATTTTTGTCAGGAATAAAAAAAAAAAAACATAAAAGGTATTATAGCAAAATACAGTAAACCCCGGTTATAATTCTTTAAGTAAAAAATTATTAATATGAGTTTTTATCAAAAGTGCATTAATTCCTGAGTATTCCATAAATTTACGCCCGGAATCATAGAACATATCATTTGTTAACAGAACTACCGCCTTTACTATATGGGATATTAAAAAAAAAGAAGCGATGGAAAAAAGCAGTCAAAAGCAGAATGAGGTCGGCCATATTGTGCATTTACACAGCGCCAAAAATAGAACGCAAAAATGCAGCACGAAAATTGGTGCCAAAAATAAAACACCAAGAATGGAACGCACAATTGGTTCTTGAGGATACATGACCCAGTGGATAAAGGCGTTATTAGATCCAGTGTCTAGATCCAAAGAGTTGTGGGTTCGATGCCAGGCTACAGAACCGATGAACCAAAACACTTGGAGAGTTGAGTTAAAGAGAAATAACTGAGACATCCGGAAGAGGCATGGCACGTGGAACTAGAACAAACTTCACCGGTGGACGAAATAAACGGTTCGGTTCAAAATCCCAAACACCTGAAGAAGGCCGGAGTGTATCACGGCCGAAACGGTGTGAATATGGCAATGAAGATGAGGATAACAGTTCGAATAATGCAACTAGAAATACATTTTATTTACAAAAGCAAAAGGTAGAAGCAAGTATAAATCCTGACTAATGACGACACTGTTGCTGATGTTATATCTATCAATCAGCTCATCAAGCTGACCTTCCAAGTCAAAGTAAAACAGTTTGTTTTCATAACTTTACACCAATAGAGAAAAATAGAATTTCAAAGCTTGCCTGTTTTCACTATTTACATTATTCGGACTATTGTCCTCATCTTTGTCGCCATATTTATCACAACGTTTCGGCCGTTGTACGCTCCGGCCTTCTTCAGGTGGTTGGAATATCGAACTGAACCCTTAATTTCGCTCACTGGTGTAGACAGTTTTAGTTCCACGTGCCATGTTTAATGGATGTCAGTTATAAGTTATCCCTTGTTAATTTCCCTCTGAAAGTTCTCCACTGCCTTAACTGGGTATTGAACTCACACTCTTTGGGTCCTGTCACTGGATCTAACTAACGCCTTTATCCACTGTGACATGTGTCGCCTGTTTTCATTGGGCCAACTCCAGACTTATTTAAAAAAAAAAAAATTCTCATGCCTACTTGACAATCACTTGTTTCGGTTCGAAATTCCAATCACCTGAAGAAGTCCGAATCGTACAACGGAACGTTGTGAAGATTGTAATGAAGATGAAGATATCAGTCCAAATAATGTAAATAGTACAAGTAATCATAATACCTCATCTCAGAGATATAGACAAATATATAGAGAGACATAGACATAAAGGCCGGAGCGTACAACGTCCGAAACGTTTTGAATATGGCAATGAAGATGAGGATAACAGTCTGAATAATGTAAATGCTTTTTACTTATTATAATTCAGGCATTAGTAATACTAATGATAACATCAACCTTTTCTTTAAATGGAATCATTCGAAGAGCCATTGCCACTGTTGGATGAAATTTATAAAATCTATCTATTAAAAGCTTTTTTCAGGAAAATAGATGTCTCAAGTTTAATCAGCTTTTTTCGATACTGACTGAGGTTTCTTTACTAACTTATTGTTTCAAACTGTGTGGAATGGCGACATCTTTATTATGTCATTATTTTCTCCTCGAATTACATGTGCTATCCATTTTAGTTGTTGCTGCTGTTGAAAGTCTTCAAGTGATGTGGTTTCTCTTATTTGCTAGAGTTTTTTTTTTTTTTTTTTTCTGTAGCTCCAGTCCATGAGATTCAAACTCACGCCACCCGTTTTACGGTATAGCTGATTTCCGGACCGTGCTGAATTATCCGTTTTATAGGACCACCAGAATGTACATAATGAAACATTCAATAACAGATCTCTGACCCCCTAATTACACCTTCCTCGAAGCTCTACCGTCACAAAAACTGTTAGCAACTTTAATTCAGTTATTATTGAATGTAAAACCATCTCCTGTCACCCAGTCTGGCAATTACCTGAAATTCGAATTAATCTTTCCGAATTAAAAGAGGTACATGCTCCTCATATGCCGGATAATTAATTTTATTAAGAGAAGAAAACAAACATCTAGTGCGTCTTGTTGGTTTTCTAAGCGTAAGTTAGATGTGGAACAAGGCCAAAAGTATGAGCACCCAGTGAGGATCGAACACACGATTCACTTGTGATTCGTCTGGTGTGACAAGCTTACTAACCATTACACCAAGCCAAAGTGGCAAGCGTTTTTCTAAGCGAAGCTTAGATGTGGCACAAGGCCGAAAATATGGAGTACCTAGTGTCATCTAATTGTGACGTCCCTAAACACAGCCTTCGTTCGCTCCTCGCTGCTTCGTTCGGGTGTCGCCGCTCCAAACGTGACGTCCGCCTGTCGCGTCAGTCGTGTTGTCTCGTCCTGTGACGACCAACTGGCTTGGTATCGGTCGTTGCACCCAAATGTGACGTTCTAACCTTTTGGTGATTCGGATGGGAATCTGGTTAGATTCGATATCAGCCTCGTCGTTCCCAACTCACTTCCAACGTCTGGTTACCAAAGTAACTGCGTTGATCTCCAGTCTGCCTACCCACGTTGTGAATTGATCTTAGGCAGACGAAATCAATCAGTAGTTGGGGCCGTAATGCAAATCGAGTTCAACGAGGGTGACACCGCACAAATATGCATAAAAGAAAATAAAATGATAACTCAAAAGTTCAAGGTATCAAAGAAAAAAAAAGATAACAAAACTTTATGTCTAGTTGCTGGATACATAGGACTGCGTCTATCCCCCGACCCGCTATATGGATTGTGACACGTTGTTCCTTTGTTAGGCGAGTTTTATCACTTTAAGTTGTCTGTTCTTCAAGAAATTGGTTCTTGGTGTGTCTTCAGGCGAAAGTCGAAAAAACTTATTTTGGTGGTCTGGATCAAAGTCGCTCTTCAAAATAATTGTTCTTGGATTGAAGATGAGTTCGGAAGCTGCGCGAATCTTAGTCAGCTGCGAGGCCTGCTTCAACTGAGCACTCTCCTCAACTCAACTCAACTCAACTCAACTCTACTGAACTCTCTGAACTGTCTCTGGAACTCTCTGATTTTCGCTCGCTGCGACTTTGCTTATATGGACGCTGACCAAAACCGGGGTGGATTTGTCGGCGTCGAAGGTTCCTCGATAATTCTAAATACATATCCACTTCTTTTATTTTTGGTTAGGAATTTTCCACTTCTTTCCATTTTTGGGAGTCTTCTCTTACTCCCACCTTCTCACCATACTTCAGAGGGGCGTCAACTGTCCTCCCCACTTCTTCGTAGCAACCTCTCATACCCATCCTCTAGGTGGGCGGCGACAGCTTCCCTCCTTGCGTCACGTGATCACCACATGGCCAATGATGTCCAGCCAGGAGTGTGCGGTCCAGCGGGCTTTGTTTCAGGAAAAAAAATATATATCTTGCTCAAAAAAAATTATCTTTTTCTCTTCCTTTTCTTTCCTTATTCGCAGCTCTCATTTTCTCTGGCCGCCAACAGAACAATGCGACCCGTGGTGTCATAACCCTTGTTCTCATCTGGGCTTCGTCAGTCAGATTTTCGCTAATTATCAGAATGGGTGGTCAGCAAAACATCGTCCTCTCGAAAAAAAAACAGTTCCATTGTTCTAGTCATACTTTGGCGCAAATTTCTGTTATCACAGCCAAAGATGTCTTGTAAAAAAAAAACGGTCAGCCGTAACTTCGTGTGCGGACGACACAGTAAATTTTTCTTATCTATCCAAAGCCCTGGTTTTCACCTGTTCTTTGTCAATTATCAAAATAACATTTTCAATTGGAGTTTTCTTGGCTAGTCGGTCCGTGGTTTGCTAATTAGATGTTTTGCCCGTATTGAGCGGCTGTTATCTATCCCCGATAACACAAGTTCGTCGCCAGAACATAGTCGATTCCCTTATCCACTTAGAATTTTTCTGCCATGGTAATGACACTTTTCGCCATTTGCTACTTATCAAAATAACATTGTCAATTGTCTCTGGTCGTGGGTGTTTTTTTTATCATCCACGCTTGGGTCTCGCCTCTCTTTTCCTTTCTTTCCTTTCTCTTTTTCCTTTCTTTTCTTTTTGCCCTGGTAAATGGTGCCACATAGTGTAGTATAAGTAATATGAACGTTCACTAAACACTACTGGTTGTCAATCAACCTTTGTGGATATGCATAGACAGAAGAAAAACTATCTGACGAGCTTGTGTGAATGGAGAGTAGAACGGAAGGCGTAGGAAAAGGGCAAACGTTGCTGAGAGTTGCAGAGAGCCGAGCGCATGAAAGGGCTGACCCGTAAAGATACCTCATCGCCACCGGGTAGAGATTCGCGGTTCACGGGAAATCACTAGTTGCCTGCGGCATGTGAACTGATGGTTGACAGAGCTGCAGACACGTGGAGGAAACGAATGGTAGAAAGATATCTAAGCGCGATCCACCGAAAGGAAAAAGACAAAAAGTCTCTCTCACATTAATACAAGAAGATCCACGTTCGGAGAAATCCCCCAAATCTATACAGTGAAAGAGAGTAGGAGTAAGAGAGAAAGTAAGAGTAAGTACAATAGAGAGAGTGTGAAAGAGAGTGAGAGAGAGAGAGAGTAAAACAGTGACAATAAGAGAGAGTGAAAGAGAGTAAGAGTAAGAGACAGTGAAAAAGAGCTAGTACAAGCGAGAGAGAGAGAGTGAAAGAGAATGAAAGTAAGAGAAAGTGAAAGCGTGAGAATAAGAGAGAGAGATTTAGATAGAGTAAGTGCAAGATTGTGAGAGTAAGAGAAAGAGAGAGATAGTAAGAGAATGAAAGACAGAGTGAAAGAGAATTTAAGAGAGAGAGAGAGAGAGTAAAAGTGAAAGATATTGTGAGTAATAGAGAGAAAGAAAAGCGATTGTGAGTAAGAGAGAAGGAAATAAGCGATAGAGAGAGAGAGAGAAAGAGTGTCAGAGCGGCAGACTGAAAAAAAAGATTGAAAGTAAGAGAAAGATCGTGAAAGTGTGAGTAAAAGAGGGTGAGAGTAAGAAGAGGGGGAATGTAAAAGAGAGAGAGAGAAAGAGAGTGAGAGTAAGCGAAAGAGTGAGAGCAAGTGTAAGAGAGGGAAAGAGAGAGACAGTGAAAGAGAGTGACTGCAAAAGGAAATGTGACTAATAGAAAGAGAGTGAGAGTAAAAAAGAGAGAGAGTGAAAGAAAGTTAAAGTAAAAGGGAGAGTGTGAAAGAGGAAGAGAGAGAGAGAAACGGGGGTGGGGCCATGATGTTTACTTTAGCGTGCTTATCCCACAAACAGCCGAATCTCGTCGTGTCCAGTGATAGGCGATTGACGCC
This sequence comes from Acanthosepion pharaonis, assembly GCA_903632075.3. Classification (NCBI taxonomy): domain Eukaryota; kingdom Metazoa; phylum Mollusca; class Cephalopoda; order Sepiida; family Sepiidae; genus Acanthosepion; species Acanthosepion pharaonis. Next base: position 320,185 of record CAHIKZ030000833.1, on the reverse strand, counting down.
AGAAGTCCACCGCCGTATTAGGTAAACTCGATTCTCACCGTCAATTCTGAAGATAAACGGACTTAATTAAAGCATGAAAAAAAAAGAATGAAAAAGAAAAGAAAAAAGAAAAGAAAAGAAAAAGAAAATAAAGAAAAAGAAAAGAAAGAAAAAAGAAAAGAAAAAAGAAAAGAAAGAAGAAAAAAAATAGAAAAGAAAAAAGAAAAAAGAAAAAGAAAAGAAAGAAGAAAGAAAAAGGAAAGAAAGAAGAAAGAAAATAGAAAAGAAAAAGGAAAGAAAGAAGAAAGAAAATAGAAAAGAAAAAAGAAAGAAAAAAGAAAAGAAAAGAAAGAAAAGAAAGAAGAAAGAAAAAGAAAAGAAAGAAAAAGAAAGAAGAAAGAAAAAGGAAAGAAAGAAAAAAGAAAAGAAAGAAGAAAGAAAAAGGAAAGAAAGAAAAAGAAAAGAAAGAAAAAAGAAAGAAAGAAAGAAAGAAAGAAAGAAAGAAAAGAAAGAAGAAAGAAAAGAAAGAAGAAAGAAAAAAGAAAAGAAAAGAAAGAAAAAAGAAGTGGTAATGCATAATTTGTTAGGGTAGAAGAAGCACCCAGTCATAATTTCGGGATGTGGGTAGAAAAACATGTAAAATAGAAAATGAGCAATATTTTCTTTTAAATTAGGTAAAACTTGTTGAAAGTATAAAATATAATCAGCGTTAAAAATAAAATTGTCGGGCCGAGTTCAATTTCCGTCTGGGTCTGCTATGAATACTTCCGACTTCTTTCACATTTCTTATCTCCCTTTCCCGCTTTCCTGTCAATTACAATCATCAAAAAAAAAAATATATATATATATATATATATATATATATTGCAACATCAAACATCATTTTCTGTTTCCTTGAAAACCGGGCTTTTATTGTCCTTTCTCCTCAATAACGTTAAATCGATTTTTCCCCCTCCTTGCGTTTTAATGGCTTTTTTGCCTTACTTGAGGTAAAATAATTCGAAAAGTATAAATCTAGTTCTTCTCCTCCTCCCCCAGGTATAATAGCCAAGATTTATTGTATATAAAATACAATTGTGGCACAAGGCCAAAAATGGGGGAGTGCTGAGGCTGGTCATCACTTACTATCTTATACTACGGTAATCAAATTCACGATCCATTCACTTATTACAATTTGTACAGCCATCAAAAGAACGTATCGATCATCCTTCAATCGTCCATATACCACCATACCGTTGGAACCTCGGCGTGGTGTAATGGTTATAAAACTTGTCTTGCTAGATCATTTACGAATAGTGAGTTAGATCCTCACTAGGTGCCTCATACTTTCGGCCTTGTGCCACATCTAAGCTACGCTTGGAAAATTGCTTTACCACAATATTGCATACGCTCAAGGGACTTACAAAAAAAAACATGATTAACGGTTATAAAATTCAAGATATAAAAATCTGTCAATGAGAGGGGGGGGGGAATGAACCCCAAAACAAACTAAAATATCAAAACCAGTACACAAAATAAAAGGATAACTGATGCTAGTTAGACAAGTAAAAAACTCAAAAGAATTAAGCCACTGTATTCTGTCATTAGACAAAATCAAGAAGCTCTCTTGATAAGGGAGAAATATAATAGTCAATAGCAAAGTAGACTGGATTCTCTATCCTTGAATGGAAGCCAGTCTAGGAGAAGCACAATTCTAAATTCAAAGCCAACGGGAATAAGAAACGTCGCCACTTTCTGTGACGAGCAAGGACCGTCTACGTGCTGAAGAGACATGGCATCTAAAAACGCTTTAAATAAAGCCAGTATTACTCGAATTTAATTAATAGGCCTTAATAAAAATAAGTCCTTTAATTTATTATAACATTTTCATCATCTAAACTTGTCAGCGAAAGATTTATTGAAAGTTAAAATAATTTCATAAAATAGAATGAGGATTTCATTCATATCCAGTAATTACATAATAGTTTAACAAACTAATGTAATCACAAAAATTTAGTTTATTGAAATATTATACATTTAATTATAATAAATTAAATATGTTTTATGTTAATGTTCGTATAAGTTCGTTGTTCCTGGATAATAATAGGACAAAGAAAACACTGAAGCAAAACATTAGTGAAAACCTTGCGCAATCACGTGAATTAAAACTGGTATTTATTGCATAGAAAAAATACAATTATGGCACAAGGCCTAAAAAAGGGAGGGGTTAAGGCTGGTCCACACTGACTATCTTATACCTCAGCTAATCCGATTCACGACCCATTCACTCATTACAATTTGCCCATTCACCATAAAAATTCGTCTGTCACCAATCAATCCTCCAGACGCCATAATACTGCATCCTCTCAAAGAGGGATCTACAAAACGTACCACATGCCTTAAAAATTTAATGATAATAAATGATTATATATATAAAATTCTAAAGATGCAGAATGAAAGCGAGACGAACCCAATAACAAACTAAATATGAACACAAAGTAAAGTAAACATAACTGATGTTAGTAGGGCCCGTCGACCTTCTAAAAAGAGAGGCCTCTGTGAATTAAAAAGGGAATACTACAGTTACAATTCCTTTTATAGTCAATGGAAGAGTCCATGTTCAAAACTTTAGTGTGGCGAAGGTCGGACGACTTTCTGCAGAACAGTTTAATTAATTCAAATATATAAAATTAGAATATGATCTATTTGGAAGGCATTTGAATGTATCATGACGAATTCAATATCTATGCCGAAAAGGCTCCACCCACCACGAAATATCAAGGCAAGCGCTTTGAATTTTATTAAGGAATTAATATCTTCTTCGTTTTCTTTTATATGCCATTGCGTTTCAGCGATCATGGCACTTCACAATTTCTTCTCTTTTGCTGTTCTAAGTAACACTTCAACCTTTACATTCCTTCATTAAAAAGTCTTGTAAGTGTAAAATTCTCCTTTTCACATATTACCTTCCTTCTTTGTCCTTGTTCTGCTATCCATTCACCCAAACTCGTTAAGTAGGTTACTCACTGTTTCCCTCTGCTTGCCTTCTCTTTCTCCATGCCTTCAATATGTCCTGTGAGTGTTAAATTCTCCATGCCCTCTTTCTTGTTGCTCTAAGTAACTTTTTTCTTGATTTACCTTCCTTTACTTTTTTGTCCTTGTTCTGTTATCCATTCACTCAAACTCGTTAAGTAGGTTACCACTGTTTCCCTCTGCTTCTCTTTTGCCTTCAATATGTCCTGTGAGTGTTAAATTCTCCATGCTTTTCTTGATGCTCTAAGTAACTTTTGACCCTTTACCTTCCTTCTTTGTCCTTGTTCTGTTATCCATTCACTCAAACTCGTTAAGTAGGTTACTTCTCTTGCTGTTTCCTGTCTGCCCTTCTCTTGCCTTCCATTATGTCCTGTGAGTGTTAAATTCTCCATGCCCTCTTTCTTGATGCTCTAAGTAACTTTTGACCCTTTTACCTTCCTTCTTTGTCCTTGTTCTGCTATCCATTCACTCAAACTCGTTAAGTAGGTTACTCGCTGTTTCCTCTCAGCTTCTCTTGCCTTCAATATGTCCTGTTGAGTGTTAAATTCTCCATGCCCTCTTTCTTGATGCTCTAAGTAACTTTTGACCCTTTACCTTTCCTTCTTTGTCCTTGTTCTGCTATCCATTCACTCAAACACGTTAAGTAGGTTACTCGCTGTTTCCCTCTGCTTCTCTTGCCTTCAATATGTCCTGTGAGTGTTAAATTCTCCATGCCCTCTTTCTTGATGCTCTAAGTAACTTTTTGACCCTCCTTCCTTCTTTGTCCTTGTTCTGCTATCCATTCACTCAAACTCGTTAAGTAGGTTACTCGCTGTTTCCCTCTGCTTCTCTTCCCTTCAATATGTCCTGTGAGTGTTAAATTCTCCATGCCCTCTTTCTTGATGCTCTAAGTAACTTTTAACCCTTTACCTTCCTTCTTTGTCCTTGTTCTGCTATCCATTCACTCAAACTCGTTAAGTAGGTTACTCGCTGTTTCCCTCTGCTTCTCTTGCCTTCAATATGTCCTGTGAGTGTTAAATTCTCCATGCCCTCTTTCTTGATGCTCTAAGTAACTTTTTTGACCCTTTACCTTCCTTCTTTGTCCTTGTTCTGCTATCCATTCACTCAAACTCGTTAAGTAGGTTACTCGCTGTTTCCCTCTGCTTCTTTTGCCTTCAATATGTCCTGTGAGTGTTAAATTCTCCATGCCCTTTTTTCTTGATGCTCTAAGTAACTTTTGACCCCCACCTTCCTTCTTTGTCCTTGTTCTGCTATCCATTCACTCAAACTCGTTAAGGTTACTCGCTGTTTCCCTCTGCTTCTCTTGCCTTCAATATGTCCTGTGAGTGTTAAATTCTCCATGCCCTCTTTCTTGTTGCTCTAAGTAACTTTTGACCCTTTACCTTCCTTCTTTGTCCTTGTTCTGCTATCCATTCACTCAAACTCGTTAAGTAGGTTACTCACTGTTTCCCTCTGCTTCTCTTGCCTTCAATATGTCCTGTAGTGTTAAATTCTCCATTCCCTCTTTCTTGTTGCTCTAAGTAACTTTTTGACCCTTTACCTTCCTTCTTTGTCCTTGTTCTGCTATCCATTCACTCAAACTCGTTAAGTAGGTTACTCCTGTTTCCCTCTGCTTCTCTTGCCTTCAATATGTCCTGTGAGTGTTAAATTCTCCATTCCCTCTTTCTTGTTGCTCTAAGTCACTTTTGACCCTTTTACCTTCCTTCTTTGTCCTTGTTCTGCTATCCATTCACTCAAACTCGTTAAGTAGGTTACTCGCTGTTTCCCTCTGCTTCTCTTGCCTTCAATATGTCCTGTGAGTGTTAAATTCTCCATTCCTTCTTTCTTGTTGCTCTTAGTAACTTTTTGACCCTTTACCTTCCTTCTTTGTCCTTGTTCTGCTATCCATTCACTCAAACTCGTTAAGTAGGTTACTCTGCTGTTTCCCTCTGCTTCTCTTGCCTTCAATATGTCCTGTGAGTGTTAAATTCTCCATGCCTTCTTTCTTGATGCCTTAAGTAACTTTTTCAAACTCGTTAAGTACCTTTCCCTCTGCTTCTCTTGCCTTCAATATGTCTTGAGTGTTAAATTCTCTTTTTTTGACCCTTTTTCTTTTGTCCTTGTTCTGCTATCCATTCACTCAAACTCGTCAAGTAGGTTACTCGCTGTTTCCCTCTGCTTCTCTTGCCTTCAATATGTCCTGTGAGTGTTAAATTCTCCATGCCTTCTTTCTTGTTGCTCTAAGTAACTTTTGACCCTTTACCTTCCTTCTTTGTCCTTGTTCTGTTATCCATTCACTCAAACTCGTTAAGTAGGTTACTCGCTGTTTCCCTCTGCTTCTCTTGCCTTCAATATGTCCTGTGAGTGTTAAATTCTCCATTCCTTTTTCTTGTTGCTCTAAGTAACTTTTTGACCCTTTACCTTCCTTCTTTGTCCTTGTTCTGCTATCCATTCACTCAAACTCGTTAAGTAGGTTACTCACTGTTTCCCTCTGCTTCTTTGCCTTCAATATGTCCTGTGAGTGTTAAATTCTCCATGCCCTCTTTTCTTGTTGCTCTAAGTAACTTTTGACCCTTTACCTTCCTTCTTTGTCCTTGTTCTGCTATCCATTCACTCAAACTCGTTAAGTAGGTTACTCTGCTGTTTCCCTCTGCTTCTCTTTGCCTTCAATATGTCCTGTGAGTGTTAAATTCTCTATTCCTTCTTTCTTGTTGCTCTAAGTAACTTTTGACCCTTTACCTTCCTTCTTTGTCCTTGTTCTGCTATCCATTCACTCAAACTCGTTAAGTAGGTTACTCGCTGTTTTCCCTCTGCTTCTCTTTGCCTTCAATATGTCCTGTGAGTGTTAAATTCTCCATGCCCTCTTTCTTGTTGCTCTAAGTAACTTTTGACCCTTTACCTTCCTTCTTTGTCCTTGTTCTGCTATCCATTCACTCAAACTCGTTAAGTAGGTTACTCGCTGTTTCCCCTCTGCTTCTCTTTGCCTTCAATATGTCCTGTGAGTGTTAAATTCTCCATGCCTTCTTTCTTGTTGCTCTAAGTAACTTTTTGACCATTTACCTTCCTTCTTTGTCCTTGTTCTGTTATCCATTCACTCAAACTCGTTAAGTAGGTTACTCGCTGCTGTTTCCCTCTGCTTCTCTTGCCTTCAATATGTCCTGTGAGTGTTAAATTCTCCATTCCTTCTTTCTTGTTGCTCTAAATAACTTTTTGACCCTTTTACCTTCCTTCTTTGTCCTTGTTCTGTTATCCATTCACTCAAACTCGTTAAGTAGGTTACTCGCTGTTTCCCTCTGCTTCTCTTGCCTTCAATATGTCCTGTGAGTGTTAAATTCTCCATGCCCTTCTTTTCTTGTTGCTCTAAATAACTTTTTGACCCTTTTTTTCCTTCTTTGTCCTTGTTCTGTTATCCATTCACTCAAACTCGTTAAGTAGGTTACTCGCTGTTTCCCTCTGCTTCTCTTGCTTCTTTCAATATGTCCTGTGAGTGTTAAATTCTCCATGCCCTTTCTTGTTGCTCTAAATAACTTTTTGACCCTTTACCTTCCTTCTTTGTCCTTGTTCTGCTATCCATTCACTCAAACTCGTTAAGTAGGTTACTCGCTGTTTCCCTCTCTTCTTCTTTGCCTTCAATATGTCCTGTGAGTGTTAAATTCTCCATTCCCTCTTTCTTGTTGCTCTAAGTAACTTTTGACCCTTTACCTTCCTTCTTTTTGTCCTTGTTCTGTTATCCATTCACTCAAACTCGTTAAGTAGGTTACTCGCTGTTTCCCTCTGCTTCTCTTGCCTTCAATATGTCCTGTGAGTGTTAAATTCTCCATGCCCTCTTTCTTGTTGCTCTAAGTAACTTTTGACCCTTTTACCTTCCTTCTTTGTCCTTGTTCTGCTATCCATTCACTCAAACTCGTTAAGTAGGTTACTCACTGTTTCCCTCTGCTTCTCTTGCCTCAATATGTCCTGTGAGTGTTAAATTCTCCATTCCTTCTTTCTTGTTGCTCTAAGTAACTTTTTGACCCTTTACCTTCCTTCTTTGTCCTTGTTCTGTTATCCATTCCTCAAACTCGTTAAGTAGGTTACCGCAGTTTCCCTCTTGGCTTCTTGCCTCCAATATGTCCTGTGAGTGTTAAATTCTCCATTCCCTTTTCTTGTTGCTCTAAGTAACTTTTGACCCTTTACCTTCCTTCTTTGTCCTTGTTCTGCTATCCATTCACTCAAACTCGTTAAGTAGGTTACTCGCTGTTTCCTCTGCTTCTCTTGCCTTCAATATGTCCTGTGAGTGTTAAATTCTCCATGCCCTCTTTCTTGATGCTCTAAGTAACTTTTGACTCTTTACCTTCCTTCTTTGTCCTTGTTCTGCTATCCATTCACTCAAACTCGTTAAGTAGGTTACTCGCTTGTTTCCCTCTGCTTCTCTTTTGCCTTCAATATGTCCTGTGAGTGTTAAATTCTCCATGCCCTTTTCTTGTTGCTCTAAATAACTTTTTCTCTTGACCTTTTACCTTCCTTCTTTGTCCTTGTTCTGCTATCCATTCACTCAAACTCGTTAAGTAGGTTACTCGCTGTTTCCCTCTGCTTCTCTTGCCTTCAATATGTCCTGTGAGTGTTAAATTCTCCATGCCCTCTTTCTTGATGCTCTAAGTAACTTTTGACCCTTTACCTTCCTTCTTTGTCCTTGTTCTGCTATCCATTCACTCAAACTCGTTAAGTAGGTTACTCGCTGTTTCCCTCTGCTTCTCTTGCCTTCAATATGTCCTGTGAGTGTTAAATTCTCCATGCCCTCTTTCTTGATGCTCTAAGTAACTTTTGACTCTTTACCTTCCTTCTTTGTCCTTGTTCTGCTATCCATTCCTCAAACTCGTTAAGTAGGTTACTCGCTGTTTCCCTCTGCTTCTCTTGCCTTCAATATGTCCTTCTCCATGCCCTCTTTCTTGTTGCTCTAAGTAACTTTTGACTCTTTACCTTCCTTCTTTGTCCTTGTTCTGCTATCCATTCACTCAAACTCGTTAAGTAGGTTACTCGCTGTTTCCCTCTGCTTCTCTTGCCTTCAATATGTCCTGTGAGAGTGTTAAATTCTCCATGCCCTCTTTCTTGTTGCTCTAAGTAACTTTTGACCCTTTACCTTCCTTCTTTGTCCTTGTTCTGCTATCCATTCACTCAAACTCGTTAAGTAGGTTACTCATTGTTTCCCCTCTGCTTCTCTTGCCTTCAATATGTCCTGTGAGTGTTAAATTCTCCATGCCCTCTTTCTTGTTGCTCTAAGTAACTTTTGACCCTTTTTTTTCCTTCCTTCTTTGTCCTTGTTCTGCTATCCATTCCTCTCAAACTCGTTAAGTAGGTTACTCTGCTGTTCCCTCTGCTTCTCTTGCCTTCAATATGTCCTGTGAGTGTTAAATTCTCCATGCCCTCTTTCTTGTTGCTCTAAGTAACTTTTGACTCTTTTACCTTCCTTCTTTGTCCTTGTTCTGCTATCCATTCACTCAAACTCGTTAAGTAGGTTACTCGCTGTTTCCCCTCTGCTTCTCTTGCCTTCAATATGTCCTGTGAGTGTTAAATTCTCCATGCCCTCTTTCTTGTTGCTCTAAGTAACTTTTTGACCTTTTACCTTCCTTCTTTGTCCTTGTTCTGCTATCCATTCACTCAAACTCGTTAAGTAGGTTACTTCTGTTTCCCTCTGCTTCTCTTGCCTTCAATATGTCCTGTGAGTGTTAAATTCTCCATGCCCTCTTTCTTGTTGCTCTAAGTAACTTTTTTGACCCTTTACCTTCCTTCTTTGTCCTTGTTCTGCTATCCATTCACTCAAACTCGTTAAGTAGGTTACTCGCTGTTTCCCTCTGCTTCTCTTGCCTTCAATATGTCAAGTGAGTGTTAAATTCTCCATGCCCTCTTTCTTGTTGCTCTAAGTAACTTTTGACCCTTTACCTTCCTTCTTTGTCCTTGTTCTGCTATCCATTCACTCAAACTCGTTAAGTAGGTTACTCGCTGTTTCCCTCTGCTTCTCTTGCCTTCAATATGTCCTGTAGTGTTAAATTCTCCATGCCCTCTTTCTTGTTGCTCTAAGTAACTTTTGACCCTTTACCTTCCTTCTTTGTCTTTGTTCTGCTATCCATTCACTCAAACTCGTTAAGTAGGTTACTCGCTGTTTCCCTCTGCTTCTTTGCCTTCAATATGTCCTGTGAGTGTTAAATTCTCCATGCCCTCTTTCTTGATGCTCTAAGTAACTTTTTGACCCTTTTACCTTCCTTCTTTGTCCTTGTTCTGCTATCCATTCACTCAAACTCGTTAAGTAGGTTACTCGCTGTTTCCCTCTGCTTCTCTTGCCTTCAATATGTCAAGTGAGTGTTAAATTCTCCATGCCCTCTTTCTTGTTGCTCTAAGTAACTTTTGACCCTTTACCTTCCTTCTTTTGTCCTTGTTCTGCTATCCATTCCTCAAACTCGTTAAGTAGGTTACTCGCTGTTTCCCTCTGCTTCTCTTGCCTTCAATATGTCAAGTGAGTGTTAAATTCTCCATGCCCTCTTTCTTGTTGCTCTAAGTAACTTTTGACCCTTTACCTTCCTTCTTTGTCCTTGTTCTGCTATCCATTCACTCAAACTCGTTAAGTAGGTTACTCGCTGTTTCCCTCTTTCTCTTGCCTTCAATATGTCCTTGAGTGTTAAATTCTCCATGTCTTGTTGCTCTAATGAGTGTTAAATTCTCCATTCCTCTTTTCAATATGTCCTGTTCTTTGCTGCTTTTTTGACCCTTTACCTTCCTTCTTTGTCCTTGTTCTGCTATCCATTCCTCAAACTCGTTAAGTAGGTTACTCTTGTTTCCCTCTGCTTCTCTTGCCTTCAATATGTCAAGTGAGTGTTAAATTCTCCATGCCCTCTTTCTTGTTGCTCTAAGTAACTTTTGACCCTTTACCTTCCTTCTTTGTCCTTGTTCTGCTATCCATTCACTCAAACTCGTTAAGTAGGTTACTCGCTCTTGTTCAATATGTCCTGTGAGTGTTAAATTCTCCATCCCTTTACCTTCCTTCTTTGTCCTTGTTCTGCTATCCATTCCTCAAACTCGTCAAGTGTTAAATTGCTTCTCTTGCCTTCAATATGTCCTCCATGCCCTCTTTCTTGTTGCTCTAAGTAACTTTTGACCCTTTACCTTCCTTCTTTGTCCTTGTTCTGCTATCCATTCACTCAAACTCGTTAAGTAGGTTACTCGCTGTTTCCCTCTGCTTCTCTTGCCTTCAATATGTCCTGTGAGTGTTAAATTCTCCATGCCCTCTTTCTTGTTGCTCTAAGTAACTTTTGACCCTTTACCTTCCTTCTTTGTCCTTGTTCTGCTATCCATTCACTCAAACTCGTTAAGTAGGTTACTCGCTGTTTCCCTCTGCTTCTCTTGCCTTCAATATGTCCTGTGAGTGTTAAATTCTCCATGCCCTCTTTCTTGTTGCTCTAAGTAACTTTTGACCCTTTACCTTCCTTCTTTGTCCTTGTTCTGCTATCCATTCACTCAAACTCGTTAAGTAGGTTACTCGCTGTTTCCCTCTGCTTCTCTTGCCTTCAATATGTCAAGTGAGTGTTAAATTCTCCATGCCCTCTTTCTTGTTGCTCTAAGTAACTTTTTCAACCCTTTACCTTCCTTCTTTGTCCTTGTTCTGTATCCATTCACTCAAACTCGTTAAGTAGGTTACTCGCTGTTTCCCTCTGCTTCTCTTGCCTTCAATATGTCAAGTGAGTGTTAAATTCTCCATGCCCTCTTTCTTGTTGCTCTAAGTAACTTTTTGACCCTTTTACCTTCCTTCTTTGTCCTTGTTCTGCTATCCATTCACTCAAACTCGTTAAGTAGGTTACTCACTGTTTCCCTCTACTTCTCTTGCCTTCAATATGTCCTGTGAGTGTTAAATTCTCCATGCCCTCTTTCTTGATGCTCTAAGTAACTTTTGACCCTTTACCTTCCTTCTTTGTCCTTGTTCTGCTATCCATTCACTCAAACTCGTTAAGTAGGTTACTCGCTGTTTCCCTCTGCTTCTCTTGCCTTCAATATGTCAAGTGAGTGTTAAATTCTCCATTCTTAAATTCTCCATGCCCTCTTTTCTTGTTGCTCTAAATTAACTTTTGACCCTTTACCTTCCTTCTTTGTCTCCATTGTTGCTATCCATTCACTCAAACTCGTTAAGTAGGTTACTCGCTGTTTCCCTCTGCTTCTCTTGCCTTCAATATGTCAAGTGAGTGTTAAATTCTCCATGCCCTCTTTCTTGTTGCTCTAAGTAACTTTTGACCCTTTACCTTCCTTCTTTGTCCTTGTTCTGCTATCCATTCACTCAAACTCGTCAAGTAGGTTACTCGCTGTTTCCCTCTGCTTCTCTTTGCCTTCAATATGTCAAGTGAGTGTTAAATTCTCCATGCCCTCTTTCTTGTTGCTCTAAGTAACTTTTGACCCTTTACCTTCCTTCTTTGTCCTTGTTCTGCTATCCATTCCTCAAACTCGTCAAGTAGGTTACTCGCTGTTTTCCCTCTGCTTCTCTTGCCTTCAATATGTCAAGTGAGTGTTAAATTCTCCATGCCCTCTTTCTTGTTGCTCTAAGTAACTTTTGACCCTTTACCTTCCTTCTTTGTCCTTGTTCTGCTATCCATTCACTCAAACTCGTTAAGTAGGTTACTCGCTGTTTCCCTCTGCTTCTCTTGCCTTCAATATGTCAAGTGAGTGTTAAATTCTCCATGCCCTCTTTCTTGTTGCTCTAAGTAACTTTTGACCCTTTACCTTCCTTCTTTGTCCTTGTTCTGCTATCCATTCACTCAAACTCGTCAAGTAGGTTACTCGCTGTTTCCCTCTGCTTCTCTTGCCTTCAATATGTCAAGTGAGTGTTAAATTCTCCATGCCCTCTTTCTTGTTGCTCTAAGTAACTTTTGACCCTTTACCTTCCTTCTTTTGTCCTTGTTCTGCTATCCATTCACTCAAACTCGTTAAGTAGGTTACTCGCTGTTTCCCTCTGCTTCTCTTGCCTTCAATATGTCCTGTGAGTGTTAAATTCTCCATTCCCTCTTTCTTGTTGCTCTAAGTAACTTTTTGACCCTTTACCTTCCTTCTTTGTCCTTGTTCTGCTATCCATTCACTCAAACTCGTTAAGTAGGTTACTCGCTGTTTCCCTCTGCTTCTCTTGCCTTCAATATGTCAAGTGAGTGTTAAATTCTCCATGCCCTCTTTCTTGTTGCTCTAAGTAACTTTTTTGACCCTTTACCTTCCTTCTTTGTCCTTGTTCTGCTATCCATTCACTCAAACTCGTTAAGTAGGTTACTCGCTGTTTCCCTCTGCTTCTCTTGCCTTCAATATGTCAAGTGAGTGTTAAATTCCCATGCCCTCTTTCTTGTTGCTCTAAGTAACTTTTGACCCTTTACCTTCCTTCTTTGTCCTTGTTCTGCTATCCATTCACTCAAACTCGTCAAATAGGTTTACTCGCTGTTTCCCTCTGCTTCTCTTGCCTTCAATATGTCAAGTGAGTGTTAAATTCTCCATGCCCTCTTTCTTGTTGCTCTAAGTAACTTTTGACCCTTTACCTTCCTTCTTTGTCCTTGTTCTGTTATCCATTCACTCAAACTCGTTAAGTAGGTTACTCCTGTTTCCCTCTGCTTCTCTTGCCTTCAATATGTCAAGTGAGTGTTAAATTCTCCATGCCCTCTTTTCTTGTTGCTCCTAAATAACTTTTTAACCATTTTCCCTTCTTCTTTGCTTTGTCCTTGTTCTTTTTAACCTTTTATCCATTCACTCAAACTCGTTAAGTAGGTTACTCGCTGTTTCCCTCTGCTTCTCTTGCCTTCAATATGTCCTGTGAGTGTTAAATTCTCCATGCCCTCTTTCTTGTTGCTCTAAATAACTTTTGACCCTTTTACCTTCCTTCTTTGTCCTTGTTCTGCTATCCATTCACTCAAACTCGTTAAATAGGTTACTCGCTGTTTCCCTCTGCTTCTCTTGCCTTCAATATGTCAAGTGAGTGTTAAATTCTCATGCCCTCTTTCTTGTTGCTCTAAGTAACTTTTTTTTACCTTCCTTCTTTGTCCTTGTTCTGCTATCCATTCACTCAAACTCGTTAAGTAGGTTACTCGCTGTTTCCCTCTGCTTCTCTTGCCTTCAATGTCCCTATTCCTGAGTGTTAAATTCTCCATGCCCTCTTTCTTGTTGCTCTAAGTAACTTTTTGACCCTTTACCTTTCCTTCTTTGTCCTTGTTCTGCTATCCATTCACTCAAACTCGTTAAGTAGGTTACTCGCTGTTTCCCTCTGCTTCTCTTTGCCTTCAATATGTCCTGTGAGTGTTAAATTCTCCATGCCCTCTTTCTTGTTGCTCTAAGTAACTTTTGACCCCTTTACCTTCCTTCTTTGTCCTTGTTCTGTTATCCATTCACTCAAACTCGTTAAGTAGGTTACTCGCTGTTTCCCTCTCTGCTTTCTCTTGCCTTCAATATGTCCTGTGAGGTTAAATTCTCCATTCCCTCTTTCTTGTTGCTCTAAGTCACTTTTTGACCCTTTTTACCTTCCTTCTTTGTCCTTGTTCTGCTATCCATTCACCAAACTCGTTAAGTAGGTTACTCGCTGTTTCCCCTCTGCTTCTCTTGCCTTCAATATGTCCCAGAGTGTTAAATTCTCCATTCCCTCTTTCTTGTTGCTCTAAGTAACTTTTTGACCATTTACCTTCCTTCTTTGTCCTTGTTCTGTTATCCATTCACTCAAACTCGTTAAGTAGGTTACTCGCTGCTTCCCTCTGCTTCTCTTGCCTTCAATATGTCCTGTGAGTGTTAAATTCTCCATTCCCTCTTTCTTGTTGCTCTAAGTAACTTTTTTGACCCTTTACCTTCCTTCTTTGTCCTTGTTCTGCTATCCATTCACTCAAACTCGTTAAGTAGGTTACCGCTGTTTCCCTCTGCTTCTCTTGCCTTCAATATGTCAAGTGAGTGTTAAATTCTCCATGCCCTCTTTCCTCTAGTAACTTTTGTAACTTTTTTGACCCTTTACCTTCCTTCTTTGTCCTTGTTCTGCTATCCATTCACTCAAACTCTGTGAGGTTACTCTGTTTTCCCTCTGCTTCCTTGCCTTCAATATTCAAGTGAGTGTTAAATTCTCTTTCCTTCTTTCTTGTTGCTCTAAGTAACTTTTGACCCTTTTACCTTCCTTCTTTGTCCTTGTTCTGCTATCCATTCACTCAAACTCGTTAAGTAGGTTACTCGCTGTTTCCCTCTGCTTCTCTTGCCTTCAATATGTCCTGTGAGTGTTAAATTCTCCATGCCCTCTTTCTTGTTGCTCTAAGTAACTTTTGACCCTTTTACCTTCCTTCTTTGTCCTTGTTCTGTTATCCATTCACTCAAACTCGTTAAGTAGGTTACTCGCTGCTTCCCTCTGCTTCTCTTGCCTTCAATATGTCCTGTGAGTGTTAAATTCTCTATTCCTTCTTTCTTGTTGCTCTAAGTAACTTTTTGACCCTTTTACCTTCCTTCTTTGTCCTTGTTCTGTTATCCATTCACTCAAACTCGTTAAGTAGGTTACTCACTGTTTCCCTCTGCTTCTCTTGCCTTCAATATGTCCTGTGAGTGTTAAATTCTCCATGCCCTTTTCTTGTTGCTCTAAGTAACTTTTGACCCTTTACCTTCCTTCTTTGTCCTTGTTCTGCTATCCATTCACTCAAACTCGTTAAGTAGGTTACTCGCTGTTTCCCTCTGCTTCTCTTGCCTTCAATATGTCCTGTGAGTGTTAAATTCTCCATTCCTTCATTCTTGTTGCTCTAAGTAACTTTTTAACCCTTTACCTTCCTTCTTTGTCCTTGTTCTGCTATCCATTCACTCAAACTCGTTAAGTAGGTTACTCGCTGTTTCCCTCTGCTTCTCTTGCCTTCAATATGTCCTGTGAGTGTTAAATTCTCCATTCCCTTCTTTCTTGTTGCTCTAAGTAACTTTTGACCCTTTACCTTCCTTCTTTGTCCTTGTTCTGCTATCCATTCACTCAAACTCGTTAAGTAGGTTACTCTGCTGTTTCCCTCTGCTTCTCTTGCCTTCAATATGTCCTGTGAGTGTTAAATTCTCCATTCCTTCTTTCTTGTTGCTCTAAGTAACTTTTTCTCTACCCTTTTACCTTCCTTCTTTGTCCTTGTTCTGCTATCCATTCACTCAAACTCGTTAAGTAGGTTACTCGCTGTTTTCCTCTGCTTCTCTTGCCTTCAATATGTCCTAGAGTGTTAAATTCTCCATGCCCTCTTTTTGTTGCTCTAAGTAACTTTTGGATCCTTGTTCTGCTATCCATTCTCAAACTCGTTAAGTGGGTTACTCGCTTCTTTCTCTTGTTGCAATATGTCCTAAGTAACTTTTGACCTTTTTTTTGACCTTTACCTTCCTTCTTTGTCCTTGTTCTGCTATCCATTCACTCAAACTCGTTAAGTAGGTTACTCGCTGTTTCCCTCTGCTTCTCTTGCCTTCAATATGTCCTGTGAGTGTTAAATTCTCCATGCCCTCTTTCTTTTTGCTCTAAGTAACTTTTGACCCTTTTTACCTTCCTTCTTTGTCCTTTTCTGCTATCCATTCACTCAAACTCGTTAAGTAGGTTACTCGCTGTTTCCCCTCTGCTTCTCTTGCATTCAATATGTCCTGTGAGTGTTAAATTCTCCATGCCCTCTTTCTCGTTGCTCTAAGTAACTTTTAACCCTTTACCTTCCTTCTTTGTCCTTGTTCTGCTATCCATTCACTCAAACTCGTTAAGTAGGTTACTCGCTGCTTCCCTCTGCTTCTCTTGCCTTCAATATGTCCTGTGAGTGTTAAATTCTCCATGCCTTCTTTCTTTTTACTCTAATTTTTTTACTGATTACCTTCCATCTTTTATCCTTCTTCTGTTATCCATGGATAGTTGGACGGAAGGCTTAGTAAAATGGCAAAAGTTGCTGTAGGTATGAAAAGTCTGACCCGTAAAGTCATTTCATCACTGCATTGATATGACTAGTTGCCTACGACATATATTCAGGTGGGTGACCCAGCTGCGCTTAAGTTGCGCACAGGTGGAGCAAACGAATGGTAGGAAAATATCTAAGCGCGATCCGCCCGAATGGAAAAAGACGAAGAGTCTCTAACATCAACACGAGAAGATCCACGTTCGGAGAAATCTCTCTCTCTCTCTCTCTCTCTCTCTCTCTCTCTCTCTCTCTCCTATGCACTCGCTCTCTTTCACTCTCTCTTACTCTCACTCTCTTCACTCTCTTTTACTCTCACTGTTTCACTCTGTCTCATGCATTCACTCTCTCTATCTCTCTCCTAATATGTCCTGTGGTTAAATTCTCTTTTGCCTCACTGTTTCATGCTCTCTCTCTCTCACACACACACACACACACACACACACACACACACATACACACGCACACATTCATTCTTTTTCACTTTCTCTCTTACTCTTACTTTTTTCACTGTATAGATTTGGGTGATTTCTCCGAACATGAATTTTCTTCTCGTCTTGATATGAGAGACATTTTCCTATTTCTTATTACTCTGTTTAGATTCTGGAACGCATCTTTCGTTATTCTAATCTTCATTATTCGTCTATTATATTTAATTTGGGCAGATAGTTAATTCTCCACGCCGTCCTGACTTTAACGTCCTCAATACGGAAAATGAACCGTCATCATCCTTCATGTTGTCTTCTTCAACCTGGACACTAATAGCCAAAAGTGGAAAAGAGTTTAGATGGTCCTTACCCACGAATGCTTCGAGCAACACTAAAGAAAGCCTGGAAAGATCATCTAACAAAGAAAGAGATCTATGGCAACATACCTTCACCCTCATCAACAAATTAACTCGTCAACAAAGACGAAGATGGTCACTGTTGGCGTAGCAAGGTGGAACTTGCTGGGGACGTTCTACTCTGGATATCATCCCATGGAAAAAGAACACAAGGTCGACCAAAGAAGATATACATTGACCATCTGATTGAAGACTCATGATGTAAACTGGATGAACTTCCAAATGCAATGAACGACAGAAATGGATGGAAGTAGCGTGTCATGGAATGCCGAGCTTGCTCGATCTAATGATAATGATGAGGAGGAAAAGGATACAAATATTAAGTGGTCCCAATCGATACACCATCGATACACCATCGATCTGCCTGTACATGAAATCATTGAAGTTGAAAGTGTAGCCATCTCCATCAGTTCAATAGAAACAGTCTCAGGGAAATATGGTGGATTTAAGGGTTTGTCATATAAATAGTCAGCACAAATGTCAAGGGTTTCATCAAGAGGAACATTCGGGAACAAATGAGAAACATCGAATGACACTAACAGCCAAACTGGAAATGAGGTTATATGCTGCTTACACACGGATGCTTTGAGCAGAATTAAACAAATTCTGGAAAGATCACCAAAGAAAGAAAGAAAGAAAGAAAGAAAGAAAGAAAGAAATCTGGGGACGTTCTACTTTGGATAGCATCCCATGGAAAAAGAACACAAGGTCCACCAAAGATGTACATTGACCATCTGATTGAAGACACAGAATGCAGACTGGATGAGCTTCCAAATGCAATAAACAACAGGAATGGATGGAAGCAGCGGTCATGGAATGCCGAGCTTGCTCGGCCTCATGATGATGACAGATGACAGTCTTTTCTTCCTGTTTTCCTTGACGACCTTGTTTGAGTGTTCTTTGATTATTATTTTTTTAATTCTGTAATTGCAATCAACTCAGTGTCAACTGCGTGTTTTATGCTTTTAACATTATGTCAGCCAATAGCTTTTTAACAGATTAGAAAATTCTTCTTTCGAATTAAAGTATGTATATCGAAATTTAATATGCCGAAATTCGAGATATCTCATATCGTTTTCCAAATATTTTTCTGTAAGTTTGAGAGAGCGCTAATCTTCTTCAGTTATTCATTGTGCCATGAGGGTATGCAGTCCTTGGCAGAAGGAAAAATATATCCTCGTGGCGTTTACAGATATTCGTGGAAGATAAACCTCACCTGAAATTCACGGGTATCAATAACTCTGTTTAATTATGAATGTACACCTGCATTCATCAAATAATGACCATCCCCATATATATATATATATATATATATATATATATATATATATATATATATATATATATATATATATATATATATATATATATTCACACACACAAAGAGAGGAGAGGTGGAATGCCTGGGTGATATACTGCATAGCTGCTTTGAATGAGAAATCCCCAAGTTCGAATTCCAATCGAGTTCATTACATTGACTTTATTTTTTTTAATCGATTTCACCCTAAGCGAGGCAGTAAAGCCACGAAGGCACAGGGGGTTATTGGAGGAATTAGGAAGAGAAACAATAATAAACTGGAACAAAAAGAGTAATCGGGAGAGTTGTAGATAGCGATTGACATTACCTTTAAATTTTTGCAGATTAAAGTTGGCTTGAAAACATGGAGCCGGAAGGGAGTTCTACAAACGAGAAAAGAAACTGTTAGCATAGAACTTACGGTTACGTCAAACCATCTCAACTGTACATTGATGCAATCTCGACGCCAGTCTCATACTGCGCTTAAATTAAAAAAAAAAAAAAAAAAAAAACGTCTAGGTACCATAGCGAAGAGATCATCGGAATAATTACCATGGAAATATTTATAGAAAAGACAGGGTCAACTTTACGGCAGTAGGAATCCGACTGTAGCCGAACCGCCAGATCAGGACTAATAATATTGCTGATACTTTGGATTTTATGAAGGATCTCAAGGTAAATAGCAGGGGCACATAATCTGTAAATATGTAGCAGGAGCCCAGGACCATATATGGCAACAATATTCTAAGCATGGATGAATGGTAGACTTATAGATTCTGGAGAGACACAAGGGGTTACTCTGAGTGGAAGAATTAGCAACAGAAACATTAGTAATGAGTGGGAAGAGGAAAGAGTAATCAGGATAACAGTAGATAGCGATTGACATTGCATTTAAATTTTTGCAAGGGAGGAAAGCCACTAAAATACAAGGGGTCACTGAGTGTTGAAGAATTAGGAACAGAAACATTAATAATGAACGGGAAGAGAAAAGAGTAATCAGGAGGACAGTATAGCGATTGACATTGCATTTAAATTTTTGCAAGGGAGGAAAGCCACTAAAATACAAGGGTCACTGAGTGTTGAAGAATTAGGAACAGAAACATTAATAATGAACGGGAAGAGAAAAAGAGTAATCAGGAGGACAGTAGATAGCGATTGACATTGCATTTAAATTTTTGCAAGGGAGGAAAGCCACTAAAATACAAGGGGTCACTGAGTGTTGAAGAATTAGGAACAGAAACATTAATAATGAACGGGAAGAGAAAAGAGTAATCAGGAGGACAGTAGATAGCGATTGACATTGCATTTAAATTTTTGCAAGGGAGGAAAGCCACTAAAATACAAGGGGTCACTGAGTGTTGAAGAATTAGGAACAGAAACATTAATAATGAACGGAAGAGAAAAGAGTAATCAGGAGGACAGTATTAGCGATTGACATTGCATTTAAATTTTTGCAAGGGAGGAAAGCCACTAAAATACAAGGGGTCACTGAGTGTTGAAGAATTAGGAACAGAAACATTAATAATGAACGGGAAGAGAAAAGAGTAATCAGGAGGACAGTAGATAGCGATTGACATTGCCTTAAATTTTTGCAAGGGAGGAAAGCCACTAAAATACAAGGGGTCACTGAGTGTTGAAGAATTAGGAACAGAAACATTAATAATGAACGGGAAGAAAAGATAGCGATTGACATTGCATTTAAATTTTTTGCAAGGGAGGAAAGCCACTAAAATACAAGGGGTTACTGGGTGTTCAAGAATTAGGAATAAAAACATTAATAATGAACGGAAGAGAAAAGAGTAATCAGGAGGACAAAGATAGCAATTGACATTGCATTTAAATTTTGCAAGGGAGGAAAGCCACTAAAATACAAGGGGTCACTGAATGTTGAAGAATTAGGAACAGAAACATTAATAATGAATCCAAAAAGAGTAATCAGGAGGACAGTAGATAGCGATTGACATTGCATTTAAATTTTTTGCAAGGGAGGAAAGCCACTAAAACACAAGGGGTCACTGAGTGTTGAAGAATTAGGAACAGAAACATTAATAATGAACGGGAAGAGAAAAGAGTAATCAGGAGGACAGTAGATAGCGATTGACATTGCATTTAAATTTTTGCAAGGGAGGAAAGCCACTAAAATACAAGGGGTTACAGGGTGTGGAAGAATTAGGAATAAAAACATTAATAATGAGCGGAAAAGAGTACTCAGGAGGACAGTAGATAGCAACTGACATTGCATTTAAATTTTTTGCAAGGGAGGAAAGCCACTAAAATAAAGGGGCCACTGAGTGTTGAAGAATTAGGAACAGAAACATTAATAATGAACGGGAAGAGAAAAGAGTCTCAGGAGGACAGTAGATAGCGATTGACATTGCATTTAAATTTTTGGCTTGAGGAAAGCCACTAAAATACAAGGTTACAGGGTGTGGAAGAATTAGGAATAAAAACATTAATAATGATTAACTCGGAGGACCAGCGGATAGCAACTGACATTGCAAAATTTTTTGCAAGGGAGGGTCCCACTAAAATACAAGGGGTCACTGAGTGTTGAAGAATTAGGAACAGAAACATTAATAATGAACGGGAAGAGAAAAGAGTAATCAGGAGGACAGTAGATAGCGATTGACATTGCATTTAAAAGAACACAAGGAGGAAAAGCCACTAAAAGAAGGGGTCACAGTGTTGAAGAATTAGGAACAGAAACATTAATAATGAACAAAGAGAAAAAAGAGTAATCAGGAGGACAGTAGATGAACGATTGACATTGCATTTAAATTTTGGAGGGAGGAAAGCCACTAAAATACAAGGGGTTACAGGGTGTGGAAGAATTAGGAATAAAAACATTAATAATGAGCGGGTAGAGTACTCCGAGGACAAAGGATAGCAACTGACATTGCATTTAAATTTTTGCAAGGGGGGGGTCACTGAGTGTTGAAGAATTAGGAACAGAAACATTAATAATGAACCAAGAGAAAAGAGTAATCAGGAGGACAGTAGATAGCGATTGACATTGCATTTAAAATTTTTGCAAGGGAGGAAAGCCACTAAAATACAAAGGGTCACTGAGTGTTGAAAGAATTAGGAACAAAACATTAATAATGAACGGGAAGAGAAAAGAGTAATCAGGAGGACAGTAGATAGCGATTGACATTGCATTTAAATTTTTGCAAGGGAGGAAAGCCACTAAAATACAAGGGGTCACTGAGTGTTGAAGAATTAGGAACAGAAACATTAATAATGAACGGGAAGAGAAAAGAGTAATCAGGAGGACAGTAGATAGCGATTGACATTGCATTTAAATTTTTTGCAAGGGAGGAAAGCCACTAAAATAAAAAGGGTTACAGGGTGTGGAAGAATTAGGAATAAAAACAAATAATGAGCGGGTAGAGTACTCCGGAGGACAGCGGATAGCAACTGACATTGCATTTAAATTTTTGCAAGGGAGGAAAGCCACTAAAATACAAGGGGTCACTGAGTGTTGAAGAATTAGGAACAGAAACATTAATAATGAACAGGAAGAGAAAAAGAGTAATCAGGAGGACAGTAATAGCGATTGACATTGCATTTAAATTTTTGGGGAGAAAGCCACTTTACAGGGTGTGGAAGAATTAGGAATAAAAACATTAATAATGAGCATCCCTCCGGAGGACAGCGGATAAAACTGACATTGCATTTAAATTTTTGCAAGGTCCAAGCCACTAAATACAAGGGTCACTGAGTGTTGAAGTTTGGAACAGAAACATTAATAATGAACGGGAAGAAAAAGAGTAATCAGGAGGACAGTAGATAGCGATTGACATTGCATTTAAATTTTTGCAAGGGAGGAAAGCCACTAAAATACAAGGGGTTAAGGGGTGGAAGAATTAGGAATAAAAACATTAATAATGAATAGAGTACTCGGAGGACAGCGGATAGCAACTGACATTGCATTTAAATTTTGCAAGGGAGAAAGCCACTAAAATACAAGGGGTCACTGAGTGTTGAAGAATTAGGAACAGAAACATTAATAATGAACGGGAAGAGAAAAGAGTAATCAGGAGGACAGTAGATAGCGATTGACATTGCATTTAAATTTTTGCAAGGGAGGAAAGCCACTAAAATACAAGGGGTTACAGGGTGTGGAAGAATTAGGAATAAAAACATTAATAATGAGCGGGTAGAGTACTCCGGAGGACAGCGGATAGCAACTGACATTGCATTTAAATTTTTGCAAGGGAGGAAAGCCACTAAAATACAAGGGGTCACTGAGTGTTGAAGAATTAGGAACAGAAACATTAATAATGAACGGGAAGAGAAAAGAGTAATCAGGAGGACAGTAGATGGCGATTGACATTGCATTTAAATTTTGCAAGGGAGGAAAGCCACTAAAAATACAAGGGGTTACAGGGTGTGGAAGAATTAGGAATAAAACATTAATAATGAGCGGTAGAGTACTCCGGAGGACAGCGGATAGCAACTCATTGCATTTAAATTTTGCAAGGGAGGAAAGCCACTAAAATAAAGGGGTCACTGAGGTTGATGGAACAGAAACATTAATAATGGAACGGGAAGATAATCAGGAGGACAGTAGATAGCGATTGACATTGATTTAAATTTTGGAAGATAGGAAAGCCACTAAAATACAAGGGGGTTACAGGGTAAGAATTAGGAATAAAACATTATTAGCGGGTAGATATCGGAGGACATTGGATATAAATTGCATTTAAAATTTTTGCAAGGGAGGAAAGCCACTAAAATACAAGGGGTCACTGAGTGTTGAAGAATTAGGAACAGAAACATTAATAATGAACGGGAAGAGTCAGGAGGACAGTAGATAGCGATTGACATTGCATTAAATTTTTGCAAGGGAGGAAAAGCCACTAAAATACAAGGGTTACAGGGTGTGGAAGAATTAGAATAAAAACATTAATAATGAGCGGGTAGAGTTAGGACATTTAGCAACTGACATTGCATTTAAATTTTTGCAAGGGAGGAAAGCCACTAAAATACAAAGGGGTCACTGAGTGTTGAAGAATTAGGAACAGAAAACATTAATAATGAACGGGAAGAGAAAAGAGTAATCAGGAGGACAGTAGATACGATTGACATTGCATTTAAATTTTTGCAAGGGAGGAAAAGCCACTAAAATACAAGGTTACAGGGTGTGGAAGAATTAGGAATAAAAACATTAATAATGAGCGGGTAGAGTACTCGGAGGACAGGGGATAGAACTGACATTGCATTTAAATTTTGCAAGGGAAAGCCACTAAAATACAAGGGGTCACTGAGTGTTGAAGAATTAGGAACAGAAACATTAATAATGAACAAGAAAAAGAGTAATCAGGAGGACAGTAGATAGCGATTGACATTGCATTTAAATTTTTTAATCGGGAGGAAAGCCACTAAAATACAAGGGGGTTACAGGGTGTGGAAGAATTAGGAATAAAAAACATTAATAATGAGCGGGTAGAGTACTCCGGAGGACAAAATTTTAACTGACATTGCATTTAAATTTTTTGCAAGGGAGGAAAGCCACTAAAATACAAGGGGTTACAGGGTGTGGAAGAATTAGGGAATAAAAACATTAATAATGAGCGGGTAGAGTACTCCGGAGGACAGCGGATAGTCTCAAGGGAGGAAAGCCACTAAAATACAAGGGTTACAGGGTGTGGAAGAATTAAATTTAATAATGAGCGGGTAGGAAAATAAAAAAAAATTTTTTGCAAGGGAGGAAAGCCACTAAAATACAAAAAGGGGTTACAGGGTGTGGAAGAATTAGGAATAAAAACATTAATAATGAGCAGGTAGAGAGTACTCGGAGGACAGCGGATAGCAACTGACATTGCATTTAAATTTTTTAAGGGAGGAAAAGCCACTAAAATACAAGGGGTTACAGGGTGGAAGAATTAGGAAAAAACATTAATAATGAGCAGGTAAGTTCGGAGGACAGCGGATAGCAACTGACATTGCATTTAAATTTTTTTGCAAGGGAGGAAAGCCACTAAAATACAAGGGGTCACTGAGGTTGAAGAATTAGGAACAGAAACATTAATAATGAACGGGAAGAGAAAAGAGTAATCAGGAGGACAGTAGATAGCGATTGACATTGCATTTAAATTTTTTGCAAGGGAGGAAAGCCACTAAAATACAAGGGGTTACAGGGGTGTGGAAGAATTAGGAATAAAAACATTAATAATGAGCGGTAAAGTACTCCGGAGGACAGGATTGCATTTAAATTTTTGCAAGGGAGGAAAGCCACTAAAATACAAGGGGGTTACAGGTGTGGAAGAATTAGGAATAAAAACATTAATATTCTGAGCATGGGTGAATGGTCGGAGGACACTTATAGCAACTGACATTGCATTTAAATTTTGCAAGGAGGAAAGCCACTAAAATACAAGGGTTACAGGGTGGGAAGAATTAGGAATAAAAACATTAATAATGAGCGGGTAGAGTAGGAGGACAGCGGATAGTAATTGCATTTAAATTTTGCAAGGAGGAAAGCCACTAAAAAATACAAGGGGTTACAGGGTGTGGAAGAATTAGGAATAAAAACATTAATAATGAGCGGGTATTGGAGGACAGCGGATAGCAACTGACATTGCATTTAAATTTTTGCAAGGGAGGAAAAGCACTAAAATACAAGGGGTTACAGGGTGTGGAAGAAAATTAATAATGAGCGGGTAGAGTACTCCGGAGGACAGCGGATAGCAACTGACATTGCATTTAAATTTTTGCAAGGGAGGAAAGCCACTAAAATACAAGGGGTTACAGGGTGTGGAAGAATTAGGAATAAAAACATTAATAATGAGCGGGTAGAGTAATCAGGAGGACAGTAGATAGCATTGACATTGCATTTAAATTTTGCAAGGGAGGAAAGCCACTAAAATACAAGGGGTCACTGAGTGTTGAAGAATTAGGAACAGAAACATTAATAATGAACAGGAAGAGAAAAGAGTAATCAGGAGGACAGTAGATAGCGATTGACATTGCATTTAAATTTTTGCAAGGGAGGAAAGCCACTAAAATACAAGGGGGTTACTGGGTGTGAAGAATTAGGAATAAAAACATTAATAATGAGCGGGTAGAGAAAAGAGAGGACAGGACGGATAGCAACTGACATTGCATTTAAATTTTTGCAAGGAGGAAAGCCACTAAAATACAAGGGGTCACTGAGTGTTGAAGAATTAGGAACAGAAACATTAATAATGAACGGGAAGAGAAAAGAGTAATCAGGAGGACAGTAGATAGCGATTGACATTGCATTTAAATTTTTTGCAAGGAGGAAAGCCACTAAAATACAAAGGGGTTACAGGGTGTGGAAGAATTAGGAACAAAAACATTAATAATGAACGGGTAGAAAAGAGTAATCAGGAGGACAGTAGATAGCAACTGACATTGCATTTAAATTTTTGCAAGGAGGAAAGCCACTAAAATACAAGGGGTCACTGAGTGTTGAAGAATTAGGAACAGAAACATTAATAATGAACGGGAAGAGAAAAGAGTAATCAGGAGGACAGTAGATAGCGATTGACATTGCATTTAAATTTTTTGCAAGGAGGAAAGCCACTAAAATACAAGGGGTTACTGGTGTTGAAGAATTAGGAATAAAAACATTAATAATGAGCAGGTAGAAAAAAGAGTAATCAGGAGGACAGTAGATAGCAACTGACATTGCATTTAAATTTTTGCAAGGGAGGAAAGCCACTAAAATACAAGGGGTCACTGAGTGTTGAAGAATTAGGAACAGAAACATTAATAATGAACGGGAAGAGAAAAGAGTAATCAGGAGGACAGTAGATAGCGATTGACATTGCATTTAAATTTTTGCAAGGGAGGAAAGCCACTAAAATACAAAGGGGTTACACTGAGTGTGGAAGAATTAGGAACAAAAACATTAATAATGAGCGGGTAAGAGTAATCAGGAGGACAGTAGATAGCAATTGACATTGCATTTAAATTTTTTGCAAGGGAGGAAAGCCACTAAAATACAAGGGTCACTGAGTGTTGAAGAATTAGGAACAGAAACATTAATAATGAACGGGAAGAGAAAAGAGTAATCAGGAGGACAGTAGATAGCGATTGACATTGCATTTAAATTTTTGCAAGGGAGGAAAGCCACTAAAATACAAGGGGTCACTGAGTGTTGAAGAATTAGGAACAGAAACATTAATAATGAACGGGAAGAGAAAAGAGTAATCAGGAGGACAGTAGATAGCGATTGACATTGCATTTAAATTTTTGCAAGGGAGGAAAGCCACTAAAATACAAGGGGTTACAGGGTGTGGAAGAATTAGGAATAAAAACATTAATAATGAGCGGGTAGAGTACTCCGGAGGACAGCGGATAGCAACTGACATTGCATTTAAATTTTTGGAGATTAAAATTGGCTTGAAAACATGGATGCGAAAGGGAGTTCTACAAGCGAGAAAAGAAACTTATAGAATTTACGGTTACATCGAGCCAACTGAACAGTCAATGAATGAAATCCTGACACCAGTCTCGTACTGCGCTTAAATTAATTTTAACGTACCATAGCGGAGAGTTCATTTGTATAATTACAATGAAAGTATTTACAGAAAAGACACCAAATACCCCCGTGAAAGATATAAATCCGTCTCTTCACACCTCTCTCCAACTATGCGTTAAATAGCAGGGAAGACTGGGGTCTTTAAGCATGATTGGCTACCAGTCACGGAGAAAGACAACTCAAAAACCTGACGAGGTCTATTTGGAGACCTGGTAGCAAACTACGATCACTCTGTATTGAGGTCCTCTGTATTGAGGTCCTCTGTATGGAGGTCCTCTGAATTGAGTTCTTGCGAAAAGTGAAGATCGCTCGACACAAGCAATCACCGCTATTATCTAATCATTTCTACGAGTAGTTTGGATGTTCGCTTCGAACAGCTGAATTATTGGACTTGCATACGACATGTAGACGACATGAAAGTCAATTATCATCACACACATACATGCATATATATATATATATATTTAGAAAATTAACTTCATATTGTGCAACATTATTTACGCAGTTAATTTTATATTTTACAAGACTGTTTGCAAAATTTTATATTTTACACGATTATTTGCAAAATTTTATATTTTACACGATTATTTGCAAAATTTTATATTTTACACGATTATTTGCAAAATTTTATATTTTACACGATTATTTACAAAATTTTATATTTTACACGATTATTTGCAAAATTTTATATTTTACAAGATTATTTTTGCACAATTAAGTTTATATTTTGCAACATTATTTACGCAGTTAATTTTATATTTTACAAGATTATTTGCACAATTAATTTTAGAGGATTATTTCCACAATTAATGTTGTATTTTACAAGAGTAAAATGGTAAAAAAATAATGAAAGGAATCAGCTTCGAACTTTTCTGTGGAAATTAAGTGTTAAAGTAATTTCTTTTCATGCTGAAATTCCCTGAAATTTTTGATTAAATACAACATCAATCATCATCTTAAAACCTGTTCTTCTATTGACCTCTATGTTTCTTTGACTCTCATTTCATTTTCTTTTACTATATATTTGGGTTTACAATCTACGCGATTTAAATTTTGTCTCTTTTTCTTCCTGTTAACATTTTTATCACATTTGTTATTAAAATGTTCTTCATTTCTTTGAATCTCAGTAACCCCCCCCTGCGTCTTAGTGGCATTATCACCTTCCTTGGATTAGAATGATTAAAAAAAGGGCTGATCCGCTTGTGTGTATGGGAAAAAGTAAGTGTGTGTGCGTGTGCTTGAGAGGGGAGAGAGAGATAGTGTGTGTGTGTGTGTGAAAGAGAGAGAATTTGTGTGTGAGAGAGAGAGAGTGTGTATGCGTGTGTGTGAGAGAGAGTGTATATGAGAGAGAGTGTGTGAGAGACAGAGTGTGTGTGTATGTGTGAGAGAGATAATGTGTGTGACAGAGAGAGAGGGTGTGCGTTACAGAGTGTATGTGTGCGAGAGAAAGAGTGTGAGAGAGAGTATGTGTGTATGAGAGAGTGCATGTGAGTGAGAGAGAGTGTGTGTGCGTATGAGAGAGAGAGTGTGTGTGTGAGAGAGAGAGAGAGTGTGTTAATGTGTGTGAGAGAATGTTTGTGTGTGTGTGTGTTGAGACAGAGAGATTCAGCATGCGTGATTGTGTGTGTGAGAGAGAGAGAGAATGCGTGTGTGTAAGAGAGTGTGTGTGTGTATGAGAGAGAGAGAGAGTGTGTGTGTGTGTGCGCGCGCGTGCGTGTGTGTGTGTGTGTGTGTGTGTGTGTGTGTGTGTGTGTGTGTGTGATGCCCGTTCAATGAGAAGTTGCTATTTTATTGTAATAAGACTAGCAAAGATCAATAATTGCATTTTCAATATTTCTCTATTTGACACCTAATCCCAGTTGGTCTTTTGTGTGTAATGTAATCCTTTGTTAGTCACATAATAACAAAGGCTACAATTGCAAGTTAGATGATAAATCATTTACGATGAATCGAAACGAATGCTGCGTCCAGCGGGACATTGCTGTTTATTTATTAATAAAAGTCAATCCCATGGAAAATTACATGAAGCAACATGTTGCTCAAAATTACGAATGCTGTTGGCGTGCAAAAAAGTTGCAAACTGAAACAAACTGAGAATCGTGTAAAATATAAAATTTTGCATGAAAGGTTTCCATTTAAGGGCAGAGTTAAATAAATAGCTTTTAATTATGGGCTTATTTTATTTATAAATTGCACAATTCGTGTCTTTATCCAGGCGGTTTATAACATAAAACACTTTATATATATATATATATGTGTGTGTGTGTGTGTGTGTGTGAAATATATATATATATGTGCGTGTGTATATATATATATATGTATATATATATAATATATATATATGTGTGTGTATGAAATATGTGTGTCAAATATATGTGTGTTTATGTATAAATATATATATATATATATATGAAATATATATATATATATATATTTTCATATATATATATATACATGTATATGTATATATATATATATATTTCACATATATATATATGAAATATATATATGTGAAATACATATATATATATACACATATACATGTGATATATATATAAATGTGAAATGTATACACATATATATATATATATGTTCACATAAAATTTATTATCAAGATGCATCTCTATGTTTGTGCGTTTTGCGTCGGGAGGGAATAAATGTTCATTATTACACAGATAGAGAGACAGAAAAAATGAGATAGATAGATAGATAGATAGATAGATAGATAGATAGATAGATAGATAGATAGATAGGTAGGAGATAGATAAATAGATAGATAATGAAAAGAATGAGAAAGATAATGAAAAGAATGAGATAGCTAGATACATACATACGTACATAATGAAAAGATTGGGATAGATAGATAGATAGATAGATAGATAGATAGATAGATAGATAGATAGATAGATAGATAGATAGATAGATTGTTTGTGATAGATGCATATCGGGTGTAACACCAAAATTGTCCAAATCGTGTAACAGCGTAATTGTCCATACCAGAAAATGCTTAATATCAACTGAGCAATGGTGAGAGGAAAAAGATCATTCAGGCCATCAACATTCATAGTCTGGCTTCCATCTTCAAAGTCCATTCAAGAACCATCAAGAGTTTTAAAAAAAGAGAACAGTAAAGAGGAAAACTGAATGAGAAAGTCACAACAGGAAGAAGGATGATCATTTCAACTTAGAGCTAAAGAGATCATTTAGAAAAGATTCAACTCAATCCATAATATGTTTGGTACCTGAGAGAGAAGTTTCAGCTATGACAGTCCAAGGAGCATTGAAAAAAGACTTGTGTGAGGCATCTCGTTACTCCAGGACAGAAAGTTAGAAGGATAGAGAGGGTGAAGATCATCTGTGATAAGTTGGAAAATGATCCTGGAATATATATATATATATATATATATATATATATATATATATATATATATATATTAATGTTCATTAAATAATATAGACAAGTTTTGTCTATTTATTTTAAGTAAGTTCCTTTCATATTGTCTGATAAGTTTAATGACATTATTATTGAAAGACGAAAGGAAATCACCATATTGATACATGTTTAAATCCTATCTAAGCTTCAATGAAAAATTGATGCCTAAATATACACAATCTATATATATATATATATATATATATATATATATATATACTATTATTTATAATACTTCATGCTGCTACGATTCTTAGCTATTTCATTTTCGTTTATGATCGATTTCATCACGATTCTTCTGTTAAGCTTGCAGAGTAATTATACATTTTTATTCTGAATAGTGTTATAAAAACCTCGCAGAATTCCAGTAATATAACTTTAATCATTTCTAAGATACAACTGTTCAGAGCTTAACCTAACAAATGGACAATTTTGTTGTTAAACGATTTGTACAATTTTTTTCTTACACCCGGTATATATATCTATCTATATATATATATATATATATATATATATGTGTCTGTGTGCGTGTGTGTGTGTGTGCGTGTATGTGTTTGTGTTTGTGTTTGTGTTTGTGTGTTTCATTGAATAATATACACATATTTTGTCTAATCATTTTTATACTGATCCTTTACAGTTTTAAAAATCGCTATCACAACAGTATGCAGATCGAAAATACTTGGGTTAACAAACGAGATGGAGAGATTGATAAGAACAAAGGAATATAGATATGAATAGATTGAGATGCATAGATAGATAGATCTAAATATACTTATTATTTCTCTCTATATTTTTGATATACAATATACATCGATCGGACTGTTGTCCTCATTTTCATTGCCATATTCACGACGTTTTGGCCGTTGTACGCTCCCGTCTTCTTCATTTGATATACGTTGGAATTTTGAATTGAATTCATTATTTGGTCCATTGGGGGTAGATTGTTCTAATTCCACGTGCCATGCCTTATTTTGATATTTCAATTTCACTTAACTCCTCTTTAGTAAATCAACCCTCGAAATTTTGTACCCTCTGCTGCGGCCAGATATTAAACTCACACCTCTTTGTGCCAATTTCTTTTTTAGATTACTCAACCACTGTATATTACCTTAAAAAGACCGGAGCGTACAACGGCCGATAAGTTGTGAATATGACAATAAAGATTGGGACGACAGTCCGAACGATATAAAATGCGTAAATGGAATATATATATATATATATATATATATATATATATATATATATATATATATATATATATATATGTATGTATGTGTGTGTGTGTGTGTGTGTAGAGAGAGAGTGCAATAAGAACAGATAGATAGATAGATAGATAGATAGATAGATAGATAGATAGATATGATAGATAGATAGATATGAACAGAAATAGATAGATAGATAGATAGATAGATAGTCACGTCACAAGATGTGGATTCCTACTTTTTCCAAGAGTATGCATGGGTAAGTGAATATAACGAAGCCAACTGGAATTAGAACTCGATTCTCCGATTTCCAATTCAGAGCCATTACCCATTACACCACCCGCACCTCCAATCTTACATCACCTGGTAATACCAAGTGGTCACCCATCAAGGTACTGACCAGGCACTACGTTGCTTAATTTCTGTGATAATACGGAAACTGATGTTTCAATGTGATATGCGATATTCAGTGTGGCGTAAGCCCCTGAGATAGGTAGGTATATATATATATATATATATATATATATATATATATATATATATATATATATATATACACCAATTGGTGATAAACATATGATATCATTTCTTCGCTTCGCTATAAACGTCTCACGAAATTTACAGAGAATGTTTAATTATTGTAAAAGAAGATTCGCAGACACACAAATCTCTTTAATAGTAATAAATGTACTTTTCACCATGCAAGGCAATAAAGCCACTAAGATACAAGGGTTTATTTATTGAGAAAGTATCAGAAAAATAGAAACATTAATAAGGTGTGAGAACAGTAGAAGAGTAATGAAGAAGCCAGAAGATAATGATTGACAATGTATTTAAATTTGAGAAGATCAAAGTTGGCTGGAAAGCATGGAGCCGGAAGAGAGTTCCACAAGTGAGAAGTGCGAGTGAAGAAACTGTTAGAAATAGAACTTATGGTTGCGTCTAGCCGATTCAATTGTATATGGATGAGACCTTGTTACCAATCTAGTACTGCGCTTAAATTCATAAAGTCTGGCTACCATAGCGAAGAGCGATATTTATTTCCGCTTCAAATACCGAAAATGTGGCACAAGGCCCAAAAATGAGAATGGGTAAAAGGACAGTCTTCTTCTGTCTAAAATTTAAACTTAGATATCCACAAACACTGACCCAAACATACAAACAATATTCCTAACACCAAAACAACACATTCTTACTTACCTTTCTTATAACATTCACCATAATACCTCTTGTCTCTATGAAAATCCTAACTAGTCCCCATATGTAAAATTCATTGTTTGTTGGGGGAGGGGAATAAAATAACAATTTAAAAACTAGCGCCAATGAGTATTTACAATAAGAATACAAATCTATAGCGAAGAGCTTATGCAAACAATTACCCTGAAAGTATTTATAGAAAAGACAAAGGGAAGCCACGTCACGGCAGTGGGGAAGGAACTGAAGCCGAGGTGCCAGGTCAGGATTAATAATATTGCTGACTCTTTGAATATTATCAAGAATCTTTAAATATGTCGCAGCAATATTCAAAGC
Organism: Acanthosepion pharaonis; assembly: GCA_903632075.3. Taxonomy (NCBI): domain Eukaryota; kingdom Metazoa; phylum Mollusca; class Cephalopoda; order Sepiida; family Sepiidae; genus Acanthosepion; species Acanthosepion pharaonis. The sequence continues at coordinate 287,498 of CAHIKZ030000833.1, read as the reverse complement.
ATGGACGAATGGTAGACTTATAGATATATATGATAGATTCTGGATGTTGGTTGGTTGTTTTGTTTTATAACATATCAAAACCTCAGTGGGTCATTTAATGCCAACAATTTTTTTGAAATAGATTCATAGCGATAGTTTGGAAAAAAAAAGTTATGTATGTATATATATATATATTTGAACTATTTTTCAATTTCTCATATTTTTCATTACAATCAAACTTCTTTTAGGAAATTTTGCGTTTGGTTTGTTTCGTTTCTTCTTTTTTACAGCATATCACCACCTCAATGGGTTATTTAATAACGACAACTCTTTTTTTTTTCTGGTAATATTTTGTTTTGTCAAAAATCTATTTCTGGTAATATGTTTTTCCTCAAAAATTTATAACTGGTAATATTATTTAAAAAAATGTATTGCTGATATTTTTTTCAAAAACGTATTGCTGGTAATATTTTTTTTCAAAAATTTATTTCTGGTAATAATTTTTTACAAAATATTTCTGGTATTAAAACCTATTTTTACACTTTTACAATACTTTTTACCACAGTTTCGAGGTTAACTATTTGCCCATAGCTGGGACCCTAACAAGTGCTACCACCCCGAGTCAGGGTGGACCTGGGAAACCCAGCAAATAAGAGGTGGTTCCACGCTCCTCAAATCTTCTTGATCAGAGGCTTTGCTGTTGGACGTAGTAGTTCGGACGCGGATGTAGTTTATCGTCATACCCACGGACGCGGATGTAGTTTTTATCGTCATACCCAGGACGCGGAAGTAGTTTATCGTCACGGGGGAAGTACGTGATACCAGGACGCGGATGTAGGTTATCGTCATACCCAGGACGCGGATTTATCGTCATACCCAGGACGCGGATTTATCGTCTTATCCCGCGGAGGACGGGACGCGGAAGTTTATCGTGATATGTTTATCGTGATACCGCGGATGGTTTATCGTCATACCCAGGACGCGGATGGTTTATCGTCATACCGCAGGACGCGGATGTAGTTATCGTCATACCCAGGACGCGGATGTAGTTTATCGTCATACCCCCAGGACGCGGATGTAGTTTATCGTCTTACTCAGGTCGCGGTTTGATTCATAGACGCGGATGTAGTTTATCGTCATCGTCATTATCGTCAGGGTCGCGGTTTTAGTTTATCGTCATACCCGCGGAGGACGTCGGACGTGTAGCTTATCGTCATACCCAGGACGCGGATGTAGTTTATTCATAGACGGGGATGTATCGTCATCCCGGAGGTTTACGTCGGTCGCGGATGTAGTTTATCGTCATACCCAGGACGCGGATAGTTTATTCATGGAACGTCAAAACGCGGATGTGTTTATCGTCATACCCAGGACGCGATAGATTCTGGAACTAAAAATTGTCTAGCACGACCTAACGAACCAACTTTCTTAACCGCAGACTAAGCAGTAGATTCAATATAGACTTTTCACTTCATGTCAGCGGAGGGATATTAGCTCGAGAAGGTGCAATGCGTCACTTTTCTGGAGGTTAGCATCAGTCATACACGTCGGCTAATTTCTTGTACGTTTCTGCAGTTTGTTCAAATGAATGCAAAATAACGTGCATGTGTGAATGATATTTACGATGTCCTTGGAAACTCTTTGTTATTGCGAAACAGAACTGACAATGATGCGAACCAGTTTACCCATTCTTGCTGCAGGCCGATGGAACGAGACAATATTTGCCTTTACCCAGACAAATGAAGCTGAGGCTCCACATGAGACTTGATCATGTATCGATTTCCCCGTCGTGTAGAGACGAATTAATAGTATAGATTAGATCGGTTGTCTTGAATGACGCATTTTTTTTGTTTCTGTATCAGATTCAACTTTGCGATCCACTGAATTGGTTCAAGGGAGATCAAGGTTATTTGGTTTCATCTCTTCTTTATAGGAATAAAATATAAAATTCTTTCGCTGTGTTGTTTTCATCTGCAAACAACTGGATAAGGAGCCAAGATGTTGATCATCTCATATTATCACCCATCTTTTTTCCTTTCTTTTTCATTTTAGCTAGACATTGTTGCTGTCGATTCTTGTCGTAATATATTTCATATCATTTTCATAGAATATTTTATATGATTTTGGTTATCATAAAGTATTTGATATAATATTGTGTATCATAAAATATTTGATATTATTTTCATAAAATATTTTATATTTATTTTTTATATGAATTATTTCATATAATTTTGGGTATCAATATATTTGATATTATTTTCATAAATAATTTGATATTATTTTCACAAAATACTTGATATTATTTTTTATAAAATACTTGATATTATTTTGGGTATTATAAAACATTTGGTATTGTGGTATCATAAAATATATGATATTATTTTTGATATCATAAAATATTTCATATTATTTTCATAAAATATTTCAAATTATTTTTCTTATCATATGATGTTTCATGCTATTTTTGTATCATAAAATATTTGTACAATTTTTGATACTATAAAATATTTCATATTATACACATAAAATTTTGATAATATTTTTTATATTATAATATATTTCATATTATTTTCATATGAAATATTTCATATTATTGTTTGTTATCATAATATATTTTATATTATTTTCATAAAATATTTGGTATAATTTGGGGTATCGTAAAATATTTGATATAATTTTTGCTATCATGAAAAATTGCTATTATGTTTATATCATGAAATATAAGTTATTTTTTGCATGCGAAAATATTCGACATTATTTTCATAATGATAGGAGCACCGGATCATATGTGGCATCAATATTCTAAGCATGGACGAAAGGTAGACTTATAGATATCTAACATAGATTCTGGAGAGAAAATTGTCTAGCACGACACAGTGAACCAACTTTCTTAACAGTAGACCTAGCAATGGATTCAATATCGTCATTCTATTTCGTCTGAGGACTTGAGCCCGAATAGGCGCAACCAGTCACTCTCCAGGAGGTTAGCATCAGCCATGCTGATGGAAAGCAGAAAGACATCTCTCAGATGTTTAATAGAGAGCAGTTTAGTTTTAGAGACATTAAAAATGCGTGTCCCAGTTAACAACAAACTGAAGTTCATTTTGAGATCAGCCGCCAATTTGACCTTATCAAACGGATCAGACTTAGTATCGAGACAGGAGTAAATGGTTGTGTCATTATTCGCATAGATACCAACTTGAGAGCTGATACCATCACGAAGGTCTTTAATGAAAATTAAAAACAAAATAGGACCAAGTATAGAGCCCTGAGGGAACACCTGCTTTTGTACAGAAGGATCTGGAGGAATGGCCATTCAGGAACACTCTCATTTTCAATTCGTCCGAAGACACCATCCCTTTTCAACTTCTGGAGAAAAATATTTCATGTAAATTTAATAAAATATTTTATATTAGTTTTGGTGGCAGAAAATGTTTCATATTATTTTCATAAAATATTTGATATAATTATAAGTATCATAAAATATTTGATATTATTTTATATCATAAAATATTTTATGTTATTTTTATATAAAATATTTCATATAATTTTAGGTATCAAAATATTTGATACTATTTTTTATAAAATATGATATTATTTTATGTCATAAACTATACTATTTTCATAAAATATTGATATTATTTTTATATCATAAAATATTTTATACTATCTTCATAAATTATGTGATATTATTTTTATATCAAAAATATTTGATATTATTTTCATAAAATATTTAATATTATTATTTTTGATCTAATGAAATATTTCATTCAATTTTTATATTAAAATTTTCATATTATTTTTCATAACATGTGATATTATTTTTGATATCATAAAATATTTCATTTTATTTTCATAAAATATTCAATATTATTTTTATATCAAACTATTCGATATCATTTTCATAAAACATATATTATTTTTGATATCATAAAATATTCGATATTATTTTTTATATAAAATCAGTTAATCCATTCATTTACTAATTGGGTAGTGTAACGGTTATCGACGTGGAAAATGAAAGTAGCATACTGCGTTCAAATAGGGCCTGAGTGAATTGTGTTCCCTTTCGCCCTAATACACTTGAGAATGGCATCTAAGAATTCTATTTTTAACGTTCACCCAATACAAGACCTAAGAGCCCCTCAATATAGAAGGTTATAAAATGAGGATGTTGTATGAACGTAACCGGGGAAAATATGTGGATTATGATGTGTTGGATAACGCAAGATCGACCATCGACTTCAGGTTAAGATTCTAGTTTTTTAGGAAGTCTATTCCACATACTAGTTGATCTCGTAGAGAAGCTGTAGTATAAATATGTATTGTTGGTTGGTTGATTTTGTTTAGCGGCATATCAACATATCTATGGGTTATTTAATGCCGAAATCTAAATATTTTGAACAAAATTTTATGGCTTCAACTAAATATATTTTGAACGCAATTGTATGCCTTCAACTACAGATAAAATGTATTGTTGGTCATTTTACTATAAAAATCTACTATTGGTAATATTTTTTTCAGAAAAATCTATTGGTAGTAATTTCACTACAAAAATACATTACAGGTAACGTTTTTATAAAAAGAATTATTCTTGGTATTTTTACTATAATAACCGCTTTGGTTTTTGTTAGGAGTTTCACTATTTGCTCATAGCTGAGACCCTAACATGTGCTGCCAATCCTAGTCAGGATGAACCTGGGGAAAATAGCAGTCAAGCGGTGGTTCCCCGCTCCTCAAAATCTCCTGATCAGAGGCCTTGCTGAGTTGGTCCCACCCTCCTCAATACTTCCAATCTCCCGATCAGAGGCCTTGCTGTCGGATGTAGTTTATCGTCATACCCAGGACTGGAGAAGAAGCTGAGTGAATTTTCCTTCTTTTAAATGAAATACGAAGGGAATGCGGATCATTTGACTCTGTGTACGTGGCATGGCAGGTTTAGCAATATGAGCCAGCAGGGGTCTTGTTAAATTGAAAACAGCGGTACCGATTGCAAAAAAATGGATACGGAACATTTAATTTCGACCGATGGTTGTCAGTATATGAAGTCAACTTCAGAGTAAAGAGCAAGAGGCTCAGACTGAGAGAAAGTCACGGAAGAAAGATAAATAACATTTTCAGACGTACATGGCAAGACAAAGCAAATTGTTATCTATAAAACTGACCCTTCCGCGAAAAGGCACACGGAAGAAACGAAGCGGGCCTCGCAGAATGGACAGGGTAGACAGCCGCTGGAATGTGAACCATTCTCCGCCCATCAGCTACACCTCATCACTACTTCGATCGCTTGTAGCAGTAGATTACAATCCATGAATAAAATCTGGTTTACTGCTAGAAATTGTTTAGTTTTTCATTCGTGGGTAACGATCTGGCCGAAGGGTAATTTTTAAGCCACACGCGTTTGACTGCAAGAAACTGCAGCTACAACGGAACACGGTTCTTAGCTATAAAGGTCTGAAGTAGTAGAACTAACGTGTGTAGCTCGTTTGAACATTTGTCATGGAAATAATGATAAACAAGCAACATTTCATCTGTTGGAGAGGGGCTATAGCGTTTAAAATAATTCATTACCGACAAGGCCGCGTAAACGTATTTCAGCACTGTCAAGGCTGGGAAACATTTATTATTATTATTATTATTATTATTATTTACAGCGCTCTGTTACGTTTAACATAAAGTTCGAAGTTGCTTCGACTTCTGAACCAGTTACCCATCTAAATATTGATCAGATTTGACGCTTCTTAACTTCGGTAATCAGAAACCGGTTCTTTCAGCTTGACTTGACCGTGATTCTAATATCATTTGATCTCATATTACCTCGAATGTGAGGTTTGTTTGCACACGGAAACTTGATACGTTATGACTCATTGTGAAAATGATTGTGAAACATTTTATAAGTAATTGGAGCTTGTTTATATGAAACTCTCCTTCCTTCCTACTTTGTAAGACGAAACTCAAAATGAATCCCGTTGAAGGATACAAAAACAACTAACACTAAACAAAATTAAATAAATATTAAGGTTCAATTGTGTGGTAAAGTTATACAAAGTCGCGTTTTAATAAAACTTAAAGATATTTTCATGGTGGTATGATATCGGGCAAAAATTATTATGGCTTGGTCTTTTTTATTACAATATATATAAAATGCCTGATGAGAAAAACGAAGATACATTGAACAGACTGTGATAGATAGATAGATAGATAGATAGATAGATAGATAGATAGATAGATAATGAACAGTGATAGATATGAACAGACTGAGATAGATAGATAGATAGATAGATAGATAGATAGATAGATAGATAGATATGAACAGACTGAAATAGATAGATAGATAGATAGATAGATAGATAGATAGATAGATAGATAGATAATGAACAGTGATAGATATGAACAGACTGAGATAGATAGATAGATAGATAGATAGATAGATAGATAGATAGATATGAACAGACTGAGATAGATAGATAGATAGATAGATAGATAGATAGATAGATAGATAGATAGATATGAACAGACTGAAATAGATAGATAGATAGATAGATAGATATGAACAGACTGGAGATAGATAGATAGATAGATAGATAGATAGATAGATAGATAGATGGATAGATAGATAGATGAGATGTGAACAGACTGAGATAGATAGATATGAACAGACTGAGATAGATAGATAGATAGATGATAGATAGATAGATAGATAGATAGATGAATATGAACAGACTGAAATAGATAGATAGATAGATAGATAGATAGATAGATAGATAGATAGATAGATAGATGTGATGATTTTTCATTGAAAAGTAGCCGCCGCTTTCGACGCTCCGAAGACAGAGAAGTCTGGGAGCTTTTACATCTTCCACTGGCTGAATAGTTGTAGTCTAACCCCACATGATGAAATGGCTGGAAATACTGTTAAGAAGTCAAACCAATGATAACTAAACATAATATTATAAAAACCCTAAACTCACTATCATTCATGAGGATTTTTATTGTAGACCAGTCCTACACAAAATACCGCCTGTGATCTGACCCGAAAGTTTACCCAGTGAGGCCCGCGAGGCATTTACAAATTAGTCAATTCATCAGAATCAATTCAGTAACTGGTCACGTACGAATACATTCAGTCTTTCCGTAGCCTAATCAATCAATATTTCTCTGTTTTTGTATTTAATTAATCCTTTTAACTCTTTGTAGAAAGAAGAAAAAGAAATAAATTTTGCGCCATCTTTGTTTCTCTTTCTTTCTCTCTCATTCTCTCTCTCTCTTTCTGTAATTTACGTATTTGCCTTCGCATAACGCGCAGCCCCATATAAGACGCCTCTTATATAACAAGGATCTTTTGTGGAAAAAAACGTTTTAGTATTTTTCATCACATATTTATGGGAATGGTTTCGTAAAGAAAAATCTTTGATTTTGTGCTTTCATATAGAATATTGCAAGAGTAGACCTGGAATAAAGTATGAAAAATCATGTTCTGTAACTTTAACCTTGAAAGGAAACTAAATTTGCCACATTTGTATCAATGAATACAGTATTTAGTCGCCCCCCCCCCACGAGGGCATCATGTGGCACAAGGCCGGTTTAACGTGGGATCTCCGAGCCTGTGGGCTCGGCCAAAAATATGCCCTTTGAACACGTATAGACGGGTTCAGGGTCGGTTTACCTCCCCAAAAGAGACTCCGCCCTTCGGCGTAGCCTCGTTCGGGTTCCTCCCCGCCCGAAGGCAGAGAGTTCAACCGATCAGCCGGTCGTCCGACTTCAGACAGAACTTTGTATCAATGAATACTGGTAGGTATAAACAAAGCAAATTGATATGAAGCAATCAGTAAAGTACAATAAATGTGAATGGATTCTTATAGATAATTAGAGTACATATAGAAAAGGATATCATTAAAGTACAATAAATGTGAATATCTCCTTTTAGGTAATTCGAGTACATGCAGACAAATTTTAAATATTTCACTGAATTTTGCCAGCGGTACACTCGGCTGCACTGAGCGCAGGGCAGGTTTTTAAATTTTAAAAATTTTGAAAAAACCATCTGTTGTGAAGATATATACGGTCCCCTGTAAAATGTATTCTTACGGCTCGTGGCTAATTTTTTACTATCAATGTGACCCTTCATTTTTTAAAAACTTTTTTTCAAGCCTTCTGTAGGCATATAAAATCAGCGCTAATAAAAGTCCTCACTTTCTAAATGTGCCGCATTTTACTAAAACTACGAAACTCCTATATCTGATTTGATTTTATTGGAAGTAAAAAAATCATACGAAATAAAATGAACGTGATCTTTAGCGCCGGGGAAAACCCCATTTTCTTCTAAACGACGTGAAACTTTAACTGTGCGGTCAAGTGTCGCCAACACTGGTCAAGTGGTCCTTAAACTGGAGACGTTGGTCACGACAAGTGCCAATCCGCTTAACAAATGACTATGTTGCTGACATTCTATGACAATCGCGTGGGTGGATAATAATAATAATAATAATAATAATAATAAGAAGAAGAAGAAGAAGAAGAAGAAGAAGCAAAAATAAATTCTCGGTTACACATACAAATATAAATATGGCCATTGATCTCACTAAATCAATCTTTCGGCCTTGTGTCACACATACGTTACCCTTAGAAAACCATCATAAAGTATATATAAAGTAGAAAATATGGCAACACGAATTTACGTCAGAATATTTTAGATAAGGTATGCTTATCTTTTTGTACTCACGGCATTTCTACCGGAAAGGCTTGAGACACAGGGTCGCGTGGTGACAAAAAAATGTCTACCATACCTGCGGGTATCAGACAGGACCCACTTTTCATTTCTAGCGAGCACTCGATCAAATATGGCTACATTGCGGTGCCGAGAAAGCAACAAGAAATAGGTCATTACTTGTTGCTTGTTGGCTTCCAACAGTCTTATGGGGTACCCACTTGTTCAACTTCCCTATTTTGTAAGTCGTCCTGTTGCTGGTATTCGTAACAGGTGTTCTTTTTTTTTTTTTTTTTTTTTTTTTTTAATAAACTTAAAAAGACATGTTTTAAAAAAAATAAAAACAATATGTAAAGTTTGAATGCCGTTTTTCGGTGTGAACATCTTTTTAAAAGAATTTCACTATTTTTTTCCCTCATTTTTTTTAGATGATTTTTTTAAAATGATTTTTGTACGGAAGTTCAAGAAGGAAATAATTCTGAATTAACGCATTTGACTGACTACTCTTCATGATTAAAAAAATAATAATATATGATAATTCTTAACTCTTCAGAATAATCAAAAAAAACCCTCATTGGTTGCAAATAAATATTATATGAGATCAACCTACGTCACATCCGGGTGGTTTCCCGTGAAACCCTCCCCTTGGTTAGGTTAGACAAGCTTTTTTGTACCTAGTTAATGTTAAATAAGAATTGTTCCTTGCCTGTTTCCGGCTGCCTCTTTGGTTATGATCCAAGATGAGATTCCTCCCCAGTTTGTTTTGGCGTCTTTTTATCTCGACTGGGTCAGTTTTTTATTCCCCATGTCTGTATATTTTTCTCCTTTCGCACTTCCTTAGCGAGAGAGCCTCTTGATTTTGTCCAAGGGGTAGAATACAGCGGCCTCTCTTTTTTGAGGGTTGGGCGGGCCCTACTAGCATCAGTTATGTTTAGTTTACTTTGTGTTTATATTTAGTTTGTTTTGGGGTTTCATTCCCCCCACCTCTCGTTCTATTCATCCATAAATTTTTAAGTACATATTTTATAATCATTTGAATTTTATGGCATGGGGCACGTTTTGTAGGACCCCCTTGAGAGGATGCGGTATTATGGTGTATGGAGGATTGATTGGTGACGGACGAGTTCTTGTGGTGAATACGCAAATTGTAATGTGCGAATGGATCGTGAATCAGATTAGCTAGGTAGAAGATAGTTAGTGACGACCAGCCTCATACCCTCCCCATTTTGGCCTTGTGCCATAATTGTATTCTAAATACAATAAATAATAATAAAGGTATAGAGCAAAGTTCGCCTACCGTTCGTCGTCAAAGTAATTCTTGCCGGCAACCAGAACCTTTTGTCAATGTGCCTCCACAGCTTCACAATGTTCTGGCAGTAAAAATCAGCAGTCTGTTTTTTTTTTCTTTTTTCAACAGTTCATCCTGTACAAGGCCTGGTGGCCACTAGAGATAGACGGTTACATTAAGAGGCATTTTATGCGGATAGGAGAGAAAGATAAGGATTAACACTAGACTTGAAATGGTTAAGATTATCGTGATCGGGGAAATATCCTCTCGGGAGTCGGTTCCACAGAGCATTAGTTCACGAGAAGAAGGGAACTTCTTACCAATGGAATAAGGAAAGAATGAGGGTGGTTTGCTACAATGTGAGTGTCATGGTGGATCCAAGCCGTGAAGGTTAAAATTCACGAAACCAATGTAGTTCATCTGAGCACTTTCAAGTAGCAATAGAGCAGTGAGAGGCTTTCCACCTCCCGCATGTGAGTCAGAGGTTGAAAATAATTTGTCACCCAATAATTTGTCACCCAATAATTTGTCACCCAATAATTTGTCACCCAATAGGACTCGGAGATGCTTTTGGAAACTATCGAGACTGAAACGCGATGCCTGAGCAGCTCCTGCCCAAATCTGACAACATTACTCCATTTTCGGCCTGTGAGTGCCTGCCGCAAGCCTGTCTCATTTGCGAAGGATTTCCCACAAAGGTGTTTCTCTAGTGAATGGAAGAGGGGGTAATCTGTTGCCGCAAGTTGCAGATAGTAAGATGTAATGCACAGTGTCTCCCAGCTAAGTTGCCGTACAGTATCCCTGTCCACTCGCGTCACATGAGGCCTGTCACTTTTACAGGGGAACAGTATACACTCTTACGATTAACAAATGCTGCCTCCTTCTGTTTCAATGCCTGTTGCACACGTTCCAAATGCTGCGATTAAAAGTCCACAGTGATGGTTTTGGCCCATTGGCAGCAGCTCATAGTGCAGCACTTGTCGACTAGGCCACCGGATACAGAACATTATCTTGTGTGGATGTAGAGATGGTCTTGTGGTGTGAGGTATAGGATCCCATGGCTCCAACTAATGTCTGGAACGCTTAGCAGTGTCATACAGGACCCACCTTTTGTCATTAGTGAGCACTCGATGAAAAGGTAATAGAAACATCGCCACCAAAACCAAAAGTGTAGTTTCCTATTCTGGACCCACGGGGAAGATGTGCAAATCCTGTGGAACCATGGAAACCCAATAACACTTTCCGTACAGTTTTGAATGGAATAGAAAACAGACTATTAACTGTCCTTCCTGAATGTATTAATAATTCACATATATGCTGATATGTCTTAATTTCTTAAAATGTAAAAAATACGACTTTTTTTAATTCGTAATTTAGTGTTATTTTTACATAATATCAATTAAGGAAACTAAACTACAAATTTCTATTTTTTTTTTTACATTTTGAGATTGATTGATTTTTTACGGTTTATCAACCTTTTACAGGTTATTTAAAGATGTTGACAATCTGTGTGCAAACAATGCACACCCAAGTCTGATTTGCAATTGTAAGTTCTATTCTAATTATTTCTTTTCTCGCTCTTCTCGCCTGTGGAACTCTCTTCTTTTTTCTTGCTTCCATGCCACCTACGTTCTTCAAAAATTTAAATGCCACGTCAATCGCCATCTTCTGTCTACTTGAAGCCTTTTTCATTCCCTATGATCTACTTGCGTCTTAGTAGCATTATCGCCTTTGCTCGGGGTGAAATGATAAAAAAAATTATATAAATTGATTATACTTTTGCATGAACTTTTTCCGGCATCACTATTGATGTCGGAAAAAGCAGCATTTGGAACGTGTGCAACAGGCATTGAAGCAGAAGGAGGCAGCATTGATTAATCGTAAGAGTGTATACTGTTCCCCCGTAAAAGTGACAGGCCTCATGTGACGCGAGTGGACAGGGATACTGTACGGCAACTTAGCTGGGAGACACTGTGCATCACATCTTACTATCTACAACTTGCGGCAACAGAATACCCCCTCTTACATTTCCTCGAGAAACACCTTTGTGGGAAATCCTTCGCAAATGAGACAGGCTTGTGGCAGGCACTCACAGGCTTAAAAGGCTCTATCGTCCACCATACAACATTAACGAAAATGCAATGAAGTCGTTTTCTAACCCTTAAAAAGTACTGAGAAAAAACATACTGTCAATGACCCTTGAGTTAACAATAATAATTAATATACCAAGCGGAACAAGAGGTTTTCCACACCAGTGTAAAAGAATCTAATCTCAAAACAAAAGCAATATTTTCAGTGCAACAATATTTAAATTAAACTTGAAAATTATATTTAGCAAAATTTTAATTTGGAAAGATTACAAATGTTTTACTGAAGGCCATCTTCGTGCTTTACATTTAGAAAACCGATTTGAAAATTATGAGATAGTTTATAAAAACATAGATAGATAGATAGATAGATAGATAGATAGATAGATAGATAGATGTGAAAAGGCTCAGATAGATAGATAGATAGATAGATAGATATGAATAGGTTCAGATAGATAGATACGAACAAACAGGGATAGATAGATAGATAGATAGATAGATAGATAGATAGATAGTGTTAAGGGGTCCACCCTTTTTCATACAAGTGGACTCGCCCAGTGTGTACTTGTACTGCTGCCGGTGAATACCCGGGAGTGAGAAAGTGAGAGAGTGAGAGTGTGAGGTAACCGCTTTGTAGGAGTCACAGTTGCGAGCACGTAGACTCAGAAGGAAGTCATACTTCGATACTGAATTTCCCAGACGGTATATATATTATTGCTACTAACCGCATTTCTGGATCTACTAACCGTATTACCAATTGTATTATTACGTCAATACATTTATTTGTTATATTTCATTCCTGCGTTTGTCATTCATTTGAGGCTGGATTTCATCTCGGAATCCACAACAGATAGATAGATAGATAGATAGATAGATAGATAGATAGATAGATAGATAGATAGATATGAATATGCTCAGATAAATAGATAACATCAACGAGTCACCTTCTGGACAACTTGATAATGTTGGACTCGAATCTCCTAGTCAGAAAGCAAAAGTTCTCACCACTTGAACACGTGATCATCGATTAGGAAAGATATAAAACGAATTTCACGTTCCGCCATTTGTGCGTTAATATATATCGACGCTGTAATGGAAAATCGGGAACCGAATTTGAATTCCACTCGAGATCGTTACCTCCAGTTACGGGCAAATATCCTTGGCTATGTTATAAACCCATCTCCCCTCCACACACACACACCAGTCACAGGTTGAATAGCAAGATAGACCTGATCTGATACCCTTGGTTGACAACAAGTCTACCGCAACCAACTGCGGGAAAATCTTCTGCCTCGTCAGTCAAGTATCGTAGGAGACATGCTCGCCCCTACGTATGGCACTTAACTGAGAGACTCAACAGTTATTTAGAGAAACAAAGGTGAGGAAGTTGGTGAGAGCCATATTCACGCAAGGGTGCAACACGTATTAACTGACTAACTCAATGTTAGGATTCTGTAGATGTCTTCAGATTGGACGTCTTTATCACAACGTTTCAGCTACATTTTCTTTCGACTGGTTTTTCTCTTTAAATCACAAAGATGAAGTTTTTGTTTTTTTTTATTATTATACATTGGTTATTTTAGATTCTTTCTCTTTCTCGCCTGCTGTGTCCTCCAATTTAAACTCAATCCTTTATAAAGGATTTTTCAAATCCCAGCCTAATTCACCCGTACATTGCTCTAACCATAATCCAGCTATTATCTTATCTTGAAGTTGTCGTGATATCAGTACTTGTGGAGAAAACAGTGCGGGTTCAATAAATCGTGGCTCGCGTATCATCCAGGCTTTTCTGTTTGAATCTGATCCATGCCACGCCTTCCATCTAGTAACCTGTTTCTATTCCTCTCCGTCACTTGTAGAACTGATAATGCCCAGGCTACGGCTTTTTGTCTGTCAGTTCCACTGGGGCGGAGCACAGGTGCCATTTGTTGCTGTCGTGGTGCAGCTGTTGTAATAGTAGCGATAATAGTGAATGGTACGAGCAGTACAAGTAGAGCTGGTGCTTGCTGAAGTGCTTCTCATCGATTTCATGGATCTGGGCTTCACTGTTTATTGGGTTTGCTTTGTTTGAGGTGGGTGTGTTGCGGTCTGTATGTTCGATACGAGGACATAGGAGGAAAACAAGCAATGGCATGTCTGTGTGCAGTGCGTGTGTGCAGATTTACGGGCGAGAGAGCGTGTGAGAGAAATGAATACTAACCATAGATAGATAGATAAATAGATAGATAGATGGAAACAGAATATGATAGATAGATAGATAGATAGATAGATAGATAGATAGATAGATAGATAGATAGATAGAAACAGAATTAGATAGAAACAGAATAGATACATAGATTGACTGATTGATTGAAACAGAATAGATAGATAGAAACAGAATAGGATAGATAGCTATAAACAGAATAGGATAGATAGATAGATAGATAGATAGATAGATAGATAGATAGATAGATTGGAACAGAATAGGATAGATAGATAGATAGATAGATAGATAGAAACAGAATAGAATAGATAGATAGATAGATAGATAGATAGATAGATAGATATAGATATGAAATTCTTTAAAGACTAATTTGGCCTTGTTACTTCACTAAGTGATGCTTATCAAATAACTATTATTACATTTGCTATCGAAGCTTGACACACATTACGCATTGACCTACGTTTTTTTCCGAAGTATATCTCCCAAAATCCGGAATTAAATTCTTCGCCATTTTCTGAAATCCTGACATTATATGATTTGGCATAAGTGACTAAATTCTAAAAGAAATAAACGAATGCTTTTTCGATTTTACAAACATTGTAAAATATTCCATTTTGCAGGAGCATTAAAATTGTAACGTTGCTATCTGAATGACGTCATCATACTGAAAGTGTCGTTCAATAACGCTAATGACGTATTCACTATGGCGCTTACGTTTTATTTTACAAATAATTATTAAAATTATTTTTGCTGATAGATTTTTTTTAGAGATTTCAAGGGTTATTGGCCCTCGTTCGATGGCGTTCCTTCGGAGGATTGACGCGATTGCGTCTCGATTAAGAGACAAGCCTCGCGAAACGGAGTGGCTCTTACAGCGGGTCTCATTGGCGATGGTTCGAGGTAATGCTTTCTCCATCAATGCGGCTGGCAGAGGTTATAAAAAATTGTTTATAGTTACTTTGTTCAAACTTTTTTTTTCCAGTAAATAAATTTCTCTATACACATTAAAAAAGCGTACATAAAGCCAGTCGTAACAATAGCAACATCTTTAATTAAGTTTCTTGTCACGTTTTTTTTTTTTTTCTCGCGTGGATGTTGCTGGTTGTTCATAAATTATCTTTTTTTTAAAAAAAAAAATCGGCATCATCTCTTTATGCTTATTAAATTGTTGCCTTTATTGATGAAGGCTTTTATGGTAATGTCTTTGTCCTGTTCCAGTTTTGAAAGAAATCGAGAGCGAACATCAGCAGGAGCAGATTTAAGCCCTCGATAAAATTCAAACATTATTAAAAACTACTTTTAACGAGTGAAAATTCCACGTTTTGGGGGGGTTTCTGAATTTTCTGGTGAATCAATTCTTCAGTTAATGACTGAATAAGGTCATGGCGACAATAAAATATCCGTATAAATTCCACTATCATGTCGTTAAATAATTGAGCATGACAACAAATTGCAATAACAATCATAAATACGAATACTGGTCATTATTTTAAGAAGTAAGGGGGTACAAATAAGAAGAGTTTCCATTTTACTGTAACTTCTTTCTTTCATTTGCGCACTGAAACCAAGTAATACACCTGCTATGCATTTTCCTTCTTTCCAGTCATTGACAAGGCGTAACGGTCGTGTTAACACAGGGGCTGAGGTAGCGACAAGCAGAACTATGAGAAAATAATAATAAGATAAGGCTTTTATTACGACTTACTTTAGGATTAGAAACCAAATTTGTAAGGGCAAGGCTTATCAATCTCTGGAGGCTTTACGCCAATTCAGTCGGATTTTGATCCGAGCTATAGGCAACCGGACGTCTATCCACACTGATGACCTGTCATACAGCGAAACAGTCTGTCTGTGGATGACAATATATATATATATATATATATATATATATATATATATATATATACACGTTTCATTAAAAAGACTCGACAACGAATAAGGTGTGCCTGTTTAATTTTCCACAGAATACCTGTATATATATACAAAGGATAATTATAACTACTACACAGAAAACACATTGCTTCTTGAAAATGACTGAGATGGACGAAACTACTTGAAAAAAAAATAACGCATTATAAACTTCAAAGAGTTTATTAACAATTTCGAGCACAATACGAAACACTATATTCGAAAATTAAAAAGACAGATCTTGTTGGTTCTTTTAAATCAAACATATATATATATATATATATATAAGCACTTTATGTACATACATATATATATTAGTCACTTCATATATATATATGTGTGTGTGTGTGTGTCTGTGTGTGTGTGTTGAGCCCTTCAACCTATAAATATAGCATACCTTAAAACGATATTTTTATCATATTCAGTTATATGGATATTAGCTTGTAACCCTGGGTTTCACGCTTTTGAAAACTTCAATATAATTATTTAAATTAAATTGAGTTAAAATAAGCTCTGTTCCATCTTCAAGCGAAATTTTTTTTTGGAATAACGTATATTTGAAATTTACGTGTTTTAAAAATTGAAATCAAAATTTCCATGGTAACAGCTAGGGCGAATTGTTTAAATTGGGTAGGCGAGTGTTGGGTGTTAATAATAAGTATCAGATATACGTTATTCCAAAAAAAATTTTGCTTGAAGATGGAACAGAGCTTATTTTAACTCAATTTAATTTAAATAATTATATTGAAGTTTTCAGCTCTTGTTTTGAAACATGAGACTTCTTATGTAGCGTTTTGAAATCATATTTTTAAATAAATAATTATATATATATATATATATATATATATATATATATATATATATATATGATAATATTAGTGGAAAATATACATACATATGCAAAATATATATAAAAAATTCCCATACATGTATATTTTCAGAAAAAATTTTCCAAGAGGAAGGATCCAGGTAGAACTCAATGTCTAGGACAGAGTAAGGATATAATAAAAAGGCTTAAACACTAATATTCCATGGTCATAATTTATTCCATTAGAATCGTAAATACGATCCAAATCATCAGACCTACAAATTCAAAATGAAAACAAAAAACAACTCCGGAAATCAAAACAGAATTTAGAGAAAGTGTAAGTATGCGGAGGAGGGACATGAAACCTTAACAGAGAGAATTTTAGGAGATGTGGGGGGGATTTAAAAAGAGGAGAGAAAGAAAGTCGACGGATGTCTAATGCATAAAGATACATTTCGTGGTGACATATACACACCATAGACAATTAGTATAGTTACCTATATTTGTATATATATATATATATATATAAAAGTGAACATAAAGTCAACATGCAATCGTCAGGCCTGACGATTGCATCTAGCATCAAACAGACTGTCGCCTCATCTTGACTTCTATGTTCACTTTTATATTTACACACGCTCTATCTTTGATATTGAGCACTTTATCCCATAAATATAGCACACCTTAAGACTATATTTCTTCATATATATATATATATATATATATACCGGGTGTAACAGAAAAATTGTTCAAAACGTGTAACAGCCTAATTGTCCATCTAAAAATGTTTAATATCTAAAAACAACAAAACAAATTGTGTTTCTTTCACCCCCCCCCTTGTTTTCACATAAGACGTTTAGATATCTTGACACCATTTCTCTTAAGAATCACTGAAAAATCTGTCGAGTAATTCAGCTAGAAAGAGAACAGGTTAAACTCGCTTTGTGCTAGACCCACTGTCTTCCCAACTGAGCAATGTTGAGAGGAAAATGATCATTCAGGCCTTCAGTATTGGCACCAACATTCATACACTGGCTTCCATCTTCAAAGTTCATTCAAAAACCATCAAGCGAATGTTGAATAAGTTTAAAAAGAAGGGAAACTGGGTCAGGAGGTCAGAACCGGAAGTGGGATCATCATTTCAACTTAGATAGAGTTAAAGAGATCAATTAGAAAAGATCCAACTCAATCTATAAAACGTTTGACACGTAAGAGAAGAGTTTCAGCTATGACAGTCCAAAGAGCAACGAAAAAGACTTGGAAATGAAATCGTACGTGAAAACTGTGAGGCAACTTTTATTCCAGGAAACAAAGATCATCTTGAATAATTTTGAAAATGATCCTGGAATATATATATACATATATATATATATATATTATTACGTCTGATATATATATATATATATATATATATATATATATATATATATATATATATATATATATGCAAATGAGAGAAAGAAAAATGAATTAAAATTCCGCTGTTCGTAGCATTTACTTTTTTTTCTAAGGTACTCAATACAATCAGAAATGTATTATTATTTTCTTTTCGATATTAAAAGAAAAGCAATTTAAAATCGCTACACAATAGCTTTCATGTTTCGGCACTACGTTGTACCTCTTCAGGAGAATAGTAAGAGACTTTACCATTCAGCTGAACGTCTTTATTCACTGGGCCTTGTGTCCTTCAGGACATCTCTGTATGAATTTTTGGGACTTATAATGTCTCAGCACAATGGCCGAAACGTTGTGAATATGGTTATGAAGATGAGGATAACAGTTCGAATAATGTAAATAATGCAAGTAATTATTAATCGTATGATGGAAATGAAGCACGGACAGAAAAGTTTTAAGTTCGTAATTTTCGGACATATATATATATATATATATATATATATATATAATAAAAATGGCTTAAATCCTTACTCTGTCCTGGACATTGAGTTCTACCTAATTTTTTTTTATACAAATATACAGTGTAACCCGGATATAAGAGAAACCCGGATATAAGAGAGATTTTCTCTGGTCCCAAATTAGAGCCTGTGTTAATGTATATATAATAGACCAAACCTGGATATAAGAGAAACCCTGATATCAGAGAAACCCGGATATAAGAGACTTCTTCTCCGGTCCCGACAACTCTCTTACATCCGGGTTACACTGTATATGTATGTGTATGTATGTTTATATATTTATATATTTTGCATATGTATGTGTTTACCACTATTATCTATATATATATATATATATATATATATATATATATATATATATATATATATAAAGTGAACATTGAAGTCAACACTCAGAGGCGACAGGCTGTTTCATGCTAGACGCAGTCGTCAGGCTGCATGGAATTGGAACTCTCCGGTTTCTAATTCAAAGCCGTTGTCCATTAAACTGCTTGAATTTACTAGCTTACAGTATATTAACAAGCGGTCACCCATCCAGGTACTGACCAGGCTCGACGTTGTTTAACATTTGAAAGTGAATCACTAATGAACAATGAAATCTAAATGCTTTTCATTTTCAATTATATATTTAATGAGAGATAAGGTTTTGGAATAAAGTAAGTAAGTATTTTAAAAAATATAGATAGTCAGATATGAAAAGATAGATATGAATACACTCAGATAGATAGATAGATAGATAGATAGATAGATAGATAGATGAAAGGAACACCGATATATAAAAGTGCAATGGTGAATGGGGAGGACCATAATTATGTTCGATATTTCCGCTATAAAATTCTACAAAAGGTAAGAAAATGTTTTGTTCTTTTTTGGAGCTTCTTTATGACAGTTTGATAAGTCTCCCTGTCGAAGGGTGACGTACGACAGAAATATATTTTTAATTCTCGCTAATTCAGGTGCAAGCCATTTTGTGCAGGTGCGAAATGACAACGCAGGTAGCAAGCAGCGGAACCTAGAAGTTTGGATGATTCCAGCGGGGTGAATAGTCTGAGAGAATCGACAGATCACTCAGAAGATTGGAAGAGAGAAATCACGTGATGACCGAATGAAGAAAAGAAAAGAAAAGAAATAATAACACCACCACCACCACCACCCAGCCGAGCTGAGATGTCTGAAGAGACACGTGCACAATGCAAACATAAATTTAGGTTTACAACGAAAGACCCGTACCTACACATATATTCTATTCTTGCATACAGACAAGAATGCATATGCATATTTGTGCACACATACGTCTACAAAGGCACACACACAGACACACATAGACACACAGATTGTACGTCTGTAAGTAGGTATTTTATAAAAGATAGATAGATAGATAGATAGATAGATAGGAATAGGCTCAGACGGATAGATAGATAGATAGATAGATAGATAGATAGATAGATAGATAGGAATAGGCTCAGGCAGATAGATAGATAGATAGATAGATAGATAGATAGATAGATAGATAGATATGAATAGGCTTAGATAGATAGATAGATAGATAGATAGATAGATAGATAGATAGATAGATAGATAGATAGGAATAGGCTCAGATAGATAGATAGATAATGAATAGGCTTAGATAGATAGATAGATAGATAGATAGATAGATAGATAGATAGATAGATAGATAGATAGATAATGAATAGGCTCAGATAGATAGATAGATAGATAGATAGATAGATAGATAGATAGATAGATAGATAATGAATAGGCTCAGATAGATAGATAGATAGATAGATAGATAGATCAAAGGAACGATCAAAGATATATAAAAGTGCAATGGTGAATGGGGAGGGCCATAAATATGTTCGATCCCTTCTTGACTTCCTACGTTCCAACGAAGTCAGCCGTCGAGCTGGCACGCTAAGAATCACGTGCACCTACAGAAGACGCCCACGCGTTTCTTAGTGACGCCTACGTAACATCCAGGCATTGACACACATTTCACGTGCGCATCGACGTCGACATCGTTGCAGTTCACCAACCAAGACGCACTTGTTTCTTCCTTTTCTCTCTCTCTCTCTCTCTCAAGAGGCCAACGTTAAATCCCTCACGCGCAACTAAAAACGCACGCACACTGATACCTATTCATTGATAATTTATGCGCGCACCTAGATGCAAAATCAATTACTTTTAATTCCAGGCCCCAAAATATGTTCTTAACCTTTTTGGGTATCTCGTTTCGTACGACATGTGTTGACGTAAGAACATCAACAAAGCCCATTCCGATGAAATCCTGTCGGGTGAAACGCGTCGTTTATGATATTTTTTTTTTAAATAGTTTTTGTTGATATATAAAATTATACAAAATTATATATATAATATATATATATATATATATATATATATATATATATTGGTGTGTTTTTTTAGCAGGCTTTTTTTAATTCATAAATTTTTCATAAAAAAATATAGACAAGTGTTGTCTATTTATTTTATGTAAATTCTTTTCATAACGTCTGATAAGTTTAATAAAATTAATATATTGATCCATATTTTTTAATACAATCTAAGCTTTATTATTTAATGAAACGTGTATATATATATATATATATATATATATATATAGCACCTGACTAATATCTAAAGGTGAGCAACACTATCTCACAATCTGTTACTGCTATTGACAATACACATAGAATATCTTCCAGTTGTGGTCTCGGATCAAATTCAATTATGGTTAATAAACGACGCCTCTGAATCAAGCACTAAATACGCACAGACACTAATACACAAGGGCACGCGCATAGAATTAACATTAAATATATATCAAATTATACATACACACACATACGCACACACACAAACACACACACATAGATATATATATATATATAGATAGATAGATAGATAGATAGATAGATAGATAGATAATATTAGTGGTAAATATACACATACATATGCAAATATATATACATACATGCAAACACATACATATATATTTTGCATAAAAAAAATTCCAAGAGGATAGAATATATATATATATATTGTGAAAAGAATTAGAAAGAAGTAAATCTATATTTTTTAAAGTTTTCTTGAAATTTTATTTAAGTTTCCACATGTCCTCCATCATTAGCAATACAAAGGGTAATACGATTTTGCAATTCACGGAAAACATTTGCCAATTGATTTACAGTAATGCCTGAAATCACATTAGTTATTTTAGCTTTCAAATCTTCTAATGAACGAGGTTTGGTTGCATACACAATTGTTTTCACATGTTCCCACAAAAAAATCTAATGGATTCAAATCTGGCGAACGTGGATGCCAATAAAATGGTCCACCCTTTCCAATAAATCTGTTAGGAAATTCCTGATTTTGAAACTCTCTAACACGCAGAACAAAGTGACAAGGAACTCCATCTTGTTGAAACACTATATTATGACATTTTTTACAGATTATTTCTATCGTAAATACAAATAAAGTTATACATTTTTTAAAGTACACACGAACTTTATGGATACCTTATATATATACAGTGTATCACGAAAGTGAGTAGACCCCTCACATTTCTTCAAATATTTAAGTATATCTCTTCATGGGACAGCACTGAAAAAATTACCTTTTGACACAATAAAAAGTAGTCTGTCTGCAGCATATATAACAGAGTTAATTTCATGATCTCCAACATGTACTGTGAAATACTACAGCAGAGCATGATCCCCTCCCTCCAGAAACTGGGTCGCAGAGCAGTGTTCCAGCATGACAGTGACCCCAAACACACATCCAAGACAACCACTGCTTTACTGAAGAGGCTGAGGGTAAAGGTGATGGACTGGCTAAGCATGTCTCTAGACTTGAACCCAATAGAACATCTTTGGGCCATCCTCAAGCAGAAGGTGGAGGTGCGCAGAGTCTCAAATATCCGCCAGCTCCGTGATGTCGTCATTGAGGAGTGGAAGAGCATTCCAGTGACTACCTGTGAAGCTCTGGTAAACTCCATGCCCAAGAGAGTAAAGGCAGTTTTGGATAATGATGGTGGCCACACAAAATATTGACAGTTGACATGTTGTATGTTAATATTGACAACTTTTCCTAAGGGGTGTACTCACTTTTGCTGCCAGGGATTTAGCTTTTAATGGCTATATTTTGAGTTATTTTGAGGGAAAAATAAATTAACTCTGTTATATATGCTGCAGACAGGCTACTTTTCATTGTGTCAAAGTGTCATTTTGTCAGTGTTGTCCCATGAAGAGATATACTTAAATATTTGAAGAAATGTGAAGGGTGTACTCACTTTTGTGATACTATATATATATATATATATATACTAGCAGTAGAGCCCGGCGTTGCCCGGGGATGTAACAGTAAGAGATAGATCAAGTATCGACCATCATAAAGACTGAAAAATAAAATTGACAAAGATTATTGTTTAAGGTTGACGGACACGCATGTCTGAATTAGTTTTTTTTTTTTGTTTTTTTTTGTTTTTTTACGAATTGGTCAAGCTGAAACAAAAACATTGTTTTCAATCATTATGAGTCTATCGATTGAATAGAATTTTATTATAAGCAATTGTCTTGTAAATGGAATTTTTAAAGCATTCTGAATGTAAAAATTAAAGAAAGTGTGCAGGACAATAAGAAACACTACCTGCCAAAAAAAAGTGAAGTTTTGTTGAAATCGGTTGAAAAATGTAAGAAATCCGATCACATATATAACAGAACACACACACACAAACAAACAACCTGGGTTTTATAATAAGTATAACTCGATATGAGTTGTCCCCCTTTCATTCTGGCGACAGAATCGTGTTTTATCGTGTTTTCAAATTGATTTCATGCAAAAACAATTGTGTTTTGCCATTTTCTGGCGCTGTCAGAACCACCACAAGGTAATTTTACGTAGTCCTGTGAAGTTTTGTTGAAATCGGTTGAAAAATGTAGGAAATCCGATCCAATATATAAACGTACAGACACACACACACACACACACACACACACACAATCTGCGTTTTATAATAAGTAATATATATATATATATATATATATATATATATATATATATATATATAAATAAGATATAGCACATTGAGTGCTAGTGCTAATAAAATATTGCTTGATGTAATGTAACAGAGCAATTAAGTATGTATTGATAAATATACATTTTATTCCGTACCGGTAGCACGTCTCGGAATTTCATGCACAACGCAGTCTTCAGGAACTGTAGAAACTGATGGTTACGTAACTTAAATTTTAATAAAAATAAAAGGTTAATGTAATGTTGACGCAGTTCGTATGATACGGACATTTCGGTTATTTTTTATTTTTAAAAATATATGTTGTATTTAAAATAGATCAGATTCTTATTTTATATATATATATATATATATATATATATATATATATATATATATATATATATTCAGTTGTATGCATATTATTTTGTAACGCGCTGTGTTTGACGTTTTGCGATCATCAGATAAACTAAATATCACGCATATAAAAAATACACTAAGAACCGTGTGTGTATGTGTGTGCGTGCGTGCGTGCGTGCGTGCGTGCGTGCGTGCGTGTGAATTTTTACGTATTTATTATGAATGAACATGCCAATCATTCAGAGTGCTCGATTCATAGAATATATATATATATATATATATATATATATATATATATATATATGAAATAAATATATTATTTTATGTTTAAACTAAATTAGGATTTATGTTATTTATTTTTTTTAAATTTATATTAAAATAGACGGATGAATATATGAAAAAGGATATATATATATATATATATATATATACAAGATTCAACACCATCACTTGATATGACACCAGAAGTGTTGAAACAAAATGGCTATTTTTGTAGAGATTTGCTAACATTTTTATGTTATACTTTTCGAATGATTATATATACAAATATATATATATATATATATATATATAATAATATATAATATATATATATATATATATACACACACACACACACACACACACACACACACACACAAAGTGTATGTAAAATTATATATATATATTTAAAACAGAATATATTATAAATAAAAAACTTAATCAAATATTTCAATGAATATATGCAAATATATGAAAAGAATTTTAATTATATTTCTGTGTGTGGAGAAATCAAAATGGAAGACATTTTCC
This sequence comes from Acanthosepion pharaonis, assembly GCA_903632075.3. Classification (NCBI taxonomy): domain Eukaryota; kingdom Metazoa; phylum Mollusca; class Cephalopoda; order Sepiida; family Sepiidae; genus Acanthosepion; species Acanthosepion pharaonis. The sequence continues at coordinate 262,448 of CAHIKZ030000833.1, read as the reverse complement.
AGTCCTGGGTATGACGATAAACTACAACCGGCAGCAAGGCCTCTGAACGGGAGATTGGATGTTTTGAGAACTTGGTTGCTTACTTTCTTGATTTATGGCTTATTTATTGCTAAATTCTTAATATTTTGACTACAATTTTATAACTTTAACTAAATCTATACTATGAATATAGTTGGTAATTTTGCTATAAATAGGTATTTTTTGTAATTTTCCTACAAATACGTATTGTTGATCTTTTTTTCTATAAAAATATATTTTTATCCATCCATAGTATTTTTTTTTGTTTTTTTTTTTGGTGTTCACTATTTCCCTGTAGCTTCGGGTCAGGGTTGGCCTGCGAACAACAGTAATTAAAAGGGGGTTCTACGCCCCCTCAAAATTTCCAATCTCCAGATCAGAGACCTTGCTACCAGATGTAGTTTATTGTCATACCCCGGATTAAGTTTTGAGGATTTTGGAAGCATCTCTTAACTGCAGTTGTTCACAGGCCCGGCGTGGCAGCACCTGTTAGGGTCCCAGCTATGGGCAAATAGAGAATCCCTAAACAAAAATTAAATACTATGAAAGTATGAAAATATATTTTTATAGCAAAAATAACAGCAATACATTTTTATATGGAAAATTACCAAAGATAACTATTTGTAACAAAATTACCAATAAAACCAATTTCTGTTAAAATTATCAACAATACCTTTTAATAGTAAAATTAATAACAATCCATTTTGAAAGCAATATAACCAACACTACATTTTATAGTAAAATGACTAACAAGAAAGAGTATCATACTTATTATAAAACACAGGTTGTGTGTGTCAGTTCGTTTATATATTGGATCGGATTTCCTACATTTTTCAACCGATTTCAACAAAACTTCACAGGACTACGTAAAATTACCTTGTGGTGGTTCTGACAGCGCCAAAAATTGGAAAAATACAAGTGATTTTGCACGAAATCAATTTGAAAACACGATTAAGAGGCATCGCTGTTGCGAGAATGAAAGGAGGACAACTCATATCGAGTTATACTTATTATAAAACCCAGGTTGTTTGTGTGCGTGTGTGTGTGTGTGTGTGTGTTTATATATGGAATCGGATTTTCTACATTTTTCAACCGATTTCAACAAAATTTCACTTTTTTTGGCAGGTAGTGTTTCTTATTGTCTTGCACATATTTTTCTTTATTTTTACATTCAGAATGCTTTTAAAAATTCCATTTACAAGACAATTGTTTATAATAAAATTCTATTCAATCGGTAGACTCATAACGATTGAAAACAATGTATTTCCTTGAGTTTGGGTTTGACCAATTCGTAAAAAAAAAAAAACAAAAAAAAAAAACTAATTCAGACATGCGTGTCCGTCAACCTTAAACAATAATCTTTGTCAATTTTATTTTTCAGTCTTTATGATGGTCGATACTTGATCTATCTCTTACTGTTACATCCCCGGGCAACGCCGGGCTCTACTGCTAGTATGTTAATATATATATCGTTATATAGGGCGATGAAGGAATATTTTGTAAGTTTTTTAATTTAATTAAGCATGCATAAAAAAAGAATTGTTGTCCAAATTTCCAATATACGTATGCATGCGTCTGTGTATGAAACGGGGAGAGAGGCTATGCTGAAAAATTCTCAGCTTGACTAGAAAGGCATCTCTGCAATCTTCTGGTGTTTGGCATGTTTCGGAAAAGTAGTTTATATTGGATTGTTTTTTTGATTTTTTTAATAAAATGTTATATATCAGGATTGAATTTCTGTTCTTTTCTCGCGTTTTTGTTCGTTCAAGTACTTCCGACCGTCTCAGTTATTATTAAGAATCATGTGCCGTCTCAGTTATTATTAAGAACCATGTGCCATCTCAGTTATTATTAAGAACCATGTGCCGCCTCAGTTATTATTAAGAACCATGTGCCGATTCAGTTATTATCAGGAACCACGTGCTGTTAAATAAGATTCTTTTGGTTACATCCTGGTATTTTATAAAGAGCTCTAAGCTTGAAACAGTCCACAGTGACGTTACATGTAACGCTTAAAGGGACTGAGACTGTAACAAAAAAACATGGAATATTATTATGCGTTTTTATTTTAATATGTATATTGCGTCTTTCCTTACATTGAGTACGGTATATATTTGATATTATCCACTAATATTTGCCTTTTGTTGATTGTTGTATTTTGGTTGATCGTGATGTTCTGCTCGATATGTGCATGAAATGCTGTAATTTTCGATAAGTGACAAGATAATCTACGAGAGATTATGCATGTATAGTAGATGTAAGAATATGTGTTTTCGTGTGTCTGGGTGTGCGTGTTTATACGTCTGTGTGTGTGATGGATAGTAAAGTAGGAAGAGATATTTAAAGCAGAAAGTGAAAGGAAGTTGTGGAGAGTCACGACCGGTTACGTCTTGAAAAGACATGGCACATTAAAGAAGACAGTGTTCGTTTTTACGTACATACTTTTGCGTGTGCAAAGAATTTAAGCTAAAAAATACTTCTGACGGATTTATTTTAGGATGTGCTTGTGAATGTGTTATGCCATAATACCTATTCTATTGTAATGGACTCTCCCACACATAATAAGTAGTATTAGCGGTCGCCAGTTCGGCTCAGTGGTGTTGAGCGTAAATTCCTCCTTGTAGGGATTTCGCATTATTTATCATCTCTCAGTTGCGTCTCTGTCCTTGGACAGAGTGCGCTCAGAGGCTTCTCTGTCTGAGAACAGAGGGGCAACTGAGGAAAATTATACTGAAAAGGTGCCCAGCACTGGGGAACAGCTGCCCGAGGCCGCGCTCTCCCATTGTACAAGAGGGAGGGATCGGTGCTCGCACCGAGGCCAGCGCAACCAACGGTGGCGGGGGCTGAGGGGAATTTTTGTCCCTGCCCGAGTGTACGCGCTCGGGTCCCCACATTAATCCGACCTTGTGTCACATCTCATTCTCGTGGGGGAATGAGTAAATACCAGTGGTGTTGAGCGAGTCAGACGATATCGGACATTGAAGTACCAACCATCACAACTAGATTGCTGCGTCATTAACTCTTATTTCAAGTTCCTAACGTTTTGTACGTCGAACCTAATTTAGGACGACTTATTGAAATACAAGCCTCCACTGTGAAAACTACTCTACAACAGAATGCTTTTCTTTAGTCAAAAAGGTCAACATAAGAGTCCCCCAACCCACTGTTAACATTTTGGGGAAATTGATACCCTACTATTTTGGTCATCCAAATTTAGTAAGACTTAGCTTAGCATCACTATATGCCAAATCTTTCGAGACATCCTCTGGATTTCGAAGACTCGCCTAGAAATTGAAGTGTGGCACCTTGCATTATTAGAAATATTCATAGAAATATGATTTAATTTTTTTTTACTCGGTTTACTAAACAGGTTGTTGATTTTTTTTTTTAACGGAAAATAATTGAGTTGAAAATAATTCACTAAGATTGTACTTAGACGATCCTAAAAGAAAAAGAAAAGAAAGAGGAAGAAAAAAAAAAAGAAAGAAAGAGAGTTGGATGATGCATGACCCAGTCATAAGCGAAGATAAGTGTCAGAAAGATATCTTGGCCTGCGTGTGGCCGAATTTTAAAGGACAATAGAGAATTGTTATTTGAAATGAAAAATCATTAAGAGGGAGAAAAAGAACCAGGCTTGATGACAGTGTTTTGGCAATTGATAAGAAAATCGGTCAAAGCACCTAGCCTACTTTTGCGTGGAAAGACTCATTGTCAAATTGGAGAAAGGGAAATTCTTTTTAGAACAATAGAAACGAAATTTTTTTTAATCGGAGAAAAAGTGTCTTTTGGGTTGAGGGGAGTGACCGGTGGAACTATATACAGATTCTGACCTATTAAGAATTGGAAACCCATGATAACAAAGTGGGGACATTTTCAATGTAGATAATTAAGATTTTCTGACTGTCGGGTCTGACAAAAACAAGAGGTGAAAAAAACGATTGTCTCAGTTCACAGATAGCGCCAATATTCTTCCCTGAAGTCACATCTAATTAGCGGCAGGCTGTTTTGACAGAGCCCAGGTGAGAAAAAGCCAAGATTGTCATTTTTTCGTACGTGCAAAAAGGGCAAAATTAGATTTTGTTTTTTTTTAAAACAAGAACGATGTAAACCACGCCCAACCACAATCTCATTAGCCGAAAGCGGTCACGTGATATGCGGAAAGAAGAGAAAGGATGCTCGATCAAGAACCATTGGTCGGAAACGGTCACGTGATCTGCGGAAAAGAAGAGAAAGAAGTGCTCGATCAGGAATCATTGGTCGAAAACGGTCACCTGACATACGAGGGACCGGGAAAGATGGGTGTGCGCCTCCCACCAAGGGCACTGTGAGGAAGTAGGGGAAAACAATAGCGATAATGAGAAGACAGAAATAAGGCAGCTATTGGAATTATTGAGAAACCCCTGACGCCGACAGACCCACCCCGATTTGTTGCGGCGTCAATAAAAGCAGGACCCCAGTCGACAGAAATCAGTTGTAGTGGAGTTGCAGCTGGACCGCGGGCAGGGAAAGAGCCTGAACGCGGGCATCGGGCCCGATTCACTCGCCCCTTTGGGGCAAAAAGAATCCTCAGACAAGAAATCCTTCCAGCCCAAGTCGAAGACAGAAGAGTTCAGCCCCGGACGGCAGCGAGAAGAGATCACCTTTGACGACAGAGAGTTGCGGCTGAGTTGCGGCAAGAAATCCTTCCAGCCCAAGTCGAAGACAAGAGAACTTCCAGCCCAAGCAGACGAAGAAGAAGATTACCGAAAGCCGCAGAGAAGTTGCAGCCAAGTCGAAGACAAGAGAAGTTGCAGCCAAGTCGAAGACAAGAGAAGTTCTATCTTAGTCGACGAAGAAGAAGAAATACAACTCAAGTCGAAGAGAAGAATCAACTGCGAATGATCGATAGAAATTAGCCCCAGTGTCGAACTAGACCACACTCCGACATACATAATTCTGAAGAGTAGACAACTCGAAATCTTTAAGTTGTATGATAGAGGCTTGGTGCCATAGTCCACAAAGCGGGTCGGGAAATAAGAACAATTTTTCTTTATGTAACGGACATTGGATATAAAAGGTTGTCACCCTTTTTTATCAGTAATTTTTTGTCTCGTGAGTTTTTTTTTTCTTCTTTTACTTGTGTTTTGCCACCCCCGTCGGACTCAACTTGTATCGGCCCCAATCCCTGCTGGCCCGTCTGTCTAAGATCTAAACACAGCGTGGGTAGACAGACCGGAGATCAGTACAGTTGCTTCAGTAACCAGGTATTGGAAGCGAGTTGGGAAAGGCGAGGCTGGTGATCATCCAACCAAGGGGTTGGAGCGGCACGCTTGGAACCAGGAGGAGCGACCAGGAGGAGCGACGTCACAGTTGGCGCCGTAACCAAGGGATTCGACCCTGGGCCAGGTGTGTAACCGTCACAGAAGGTTTCATGCCTTTTTCAAAAACTAATTTACTAGCTGACTTTGGGTCAGAGAGACTTACTCTTCTTGAAATCTTTTATCAGATATTCAATAATAATGATAACAACGAAATTAAACTCTTACTGCATAAAGTTTTCTTAACATGTTAGTTCTTTTTGCTTAATACTAACTTTCTGGATAATGGTAATCTTAAGATCGGTTTATTTTATATTTTAAATAATCTCCTCTCTAAAAATTAAATTCCATGAACTAATAAGTTAAATATTTGCAGTAATGTGGCACGGTGGAGTAATGGATAGCTGCTCGGATTGAGGAATCGGAGAGCTGAGTTCGAATTCCAATCGAATCCAATACATTCACTAATAATTCACTAATGAATCCTCGTCCACTCCTTCCAGTTATGGTAAATAGCAGGACAGACCGGGTTCTACAGTCTTCTTCTACTGCGGGATAAAAAATCTGCCTCGTCAGTCATGTATCGAAATATACATGATCGCCTAAGCGTGTATCACGCATGGCACATTAATGACTGAATGTGGCAATGAAATTTGATGGCGCACTGGAGCAACAAAATGTTGCGCAAAGTATTGTATTAAGAAACAGCCAGTCATCTCTGAGTGTTAACTTATATATATATATATATATATATATATATATATATATATATATATTTAAATTTAAATAAATGTTTATTTTTCTTTCTTCCTCTTTTAATATATTTTTTTTTCTTTTTTTCCTCCCTCTTTTCCTTTTGCCTGGACAAATTGATTTCATTTCTAAAAAACTTCGGTCTGAAGAAATGAATATTTGAATATATTCATGAAATAAATTATAGCCGAAATAGATTTTTAAGTATATGTGCTTGTGTGTGTATGTGTGTTTGCGTGCGTGTGTGTGCGCGCGTACGCACATAAATGCATCTATCTTTATATAGATTTATAGAATTGCATGTATATATGCATAACCCTTTTCACTGCAGTGTCATTTCTCGCACTTCTCACCTGCGGAAGTCTCTTCCGATTTTTTGCATGTCTGTCAAGAACAATCTTCAAAAATTTAAATGTCACATCAATCGCTATCTTCTGCCTTCCTGAATCCTGTTCCTTTCTTGCCCTTTTTCCTCACTTCTCACTAAATCTTTATCATTCTTTTTCATTCCAAGTACCCTCCACTTGCGCCATAGTGACATTACCACCTTGCTTGGAGTAAAATGAGATTATGACTGGTCACAGTAAATGAATATTTCGTCATTAAAGAATTCTGACAATATTCATTTTCTATAATATTGACTACGACAGATGAGTAATTGGCTGTTATTTTATGAAGGGGGGTATATACATGCATTATCTATCTCTATCTCCCTCTCTCACACACACACACATATATATACATATATATATATATATATATATATATATATATATATATATATAAAATCCCTTACTATAAAGGTAATTTATATTAACCAGAAAAAAGGCTTAGACACAAGCGTCTATCTTTTTTAAATTTGGATTTTTAATGTAACTATAACAACAAAAACATTTCGATTTCATTTTTGCCTTGAAAAAGTCGGAAGATGGAACGCGTCGGTAAAATGTAAGATTTTTTTTCCAATTGTCATATGATGCCAATCTGTCTTCTCCACAGAATTCATCTGGGAATTTAACTACATATATATATATATATATATATATATATATATATATATATATAGTTTTAAGGTATGCTATATTTACGGGTACAAATGCTCAATATCAGTGATAGGGCATAGGTAAATATAAACGTGAATACTAAAGTCAACACCGAACGGTGACAGTCTATTTCTGGCTATTGAAGATTCTATTCAAACATAAAACGCGCGTACGCACACACACACACAAATGCTGATACTCCTCGTTTCCAAGCAGATATGAAATAGTTTTATTCGTTCGGTTTATTAAGTAAATTTTCTACTTGACAAATCATGAAGATAAGAAAAAGTTAATATAAAATAGAAATAGATCCAGTTTGCTATATAAATTCATCTGCCTATAAAAGCCACACACACATACATATAAGTGTGTGTGTGTGGATAGATAGATAGATAGATAGATAGATAGATATCCGATGCGATGAGAACGAAAGTAATATATCAATTCCAACGTTCGCAGCATTAATCCAAAAGCGATTCTCACCCGTCGAACTGCAGCTGAAATGCACTGAAACGAAGTTGCATCTTTGTAGTAAGTGGTTTTGTCTATATGATAAAATTATAATAGATAGATAGATAGATAATATTGCGTGTATATATGTATGCTTGTCTGGCACAATCTTCAAAAATTTAAATGCCACATCAATCGCCTATTTTCTGTCTTTCTGTATCCTGTTCATTTCTTGCCCTTTTTCCTCACTTCTCAATAAATCTTTATTCTTTTTTCACTCCCAGTAACCGCCCCCTTGCGCCATAGTGACATTACCACCTTGCTTGGGGTGAAATGTTTAAAAAAAAATTTCTATAGATATTTATGAGTTTATTATTTATTTATTTAGTATAGCGATCTACCAAGATCCCAAGACGGAGACATTAGCTTCTTTAAAATCAAAACAGGGGCCCTTTAGGATGAGACCCTTGCACCCTCTTTGTTATCACCCTTGATTACGTATTGAGAACTTTCCTCAAGAAATATCATCTAGGTTTTACTTTATCCCCTGAAGACTATCAAATCGGTATCCTGCAAAAACGTTGACTGCTATTGACTATAGAGATGACCTAGTTATCACTGTAGACACCATTACCAATTCTACGCTTCTGCTACATCATCTGGCAAATGCTGCTAGCAATGTTGGATTCTGTGTCAATAACTCTAAAACTGAATTCGTAAGCTTCAACCAGCAAGGTTCAATACAAACTGTCTCAGGTGAATCAATAAAATCTGTTAAATCTTTTACATAGCTTGAAAGTGAAATAAATTCTACTGAAAAGAATCTGAAGATTCACATCGTTAAAAGCCTGGACCGCCTTGAACAAAATGTATGCAATCTGATCTTCCCGACAACCTCAAGCGGAGATTCTTCGAACCAATGTAGAGGCAGGGTTAATGTACCTTACCACTGCCTGGACATTAACTAAAACTCTAGAGTCTAAGCTTTATGGAACCTACACTCGGATTCTGTTACACTGGAACACATTCTATAGTTAATAGACTCTCCTGCCTATAATAAGTAGTAGTAGTAGCAGTCGCTAACTCAGGAGCTGAGTGAGTCGCTCAGTCAGTCGATGTTGGACGACCGGCTGACCGGTTGAACTCTCTGCCTTCGGGCGGGGAGGAACCCGAACGAGGCTACGCCGAAAGGCGGAGTCTCTTTTGGGTAGGGAAACCGTCCCTGAACCCGTTTATACGAGTTCAATGAGCATATTTTTTGGTCCGAGCCAACGAGCTCGGAGAACCCACAATAAATAACCGACCTTGTGTCACATGATGCCCCCAGTGTGGGAGGGGGGTGACTGAATATCCAGTCGATGTCGAACACTAAGAGTATCAGCGACCACCGCTAGATTTCTTTGCGTCATTACTTATTATATCAAGTTCCTAACGTTTTGTACGTCGAACCTATTTTAGGGCCGACTTAGTGAAATACAAGCCTCCACTGTGAAACTACTCTACAACAGATTCTGAGAGCTATACCTAAAATCTCTTGGAGACAATATCCAACTAAACCACAGCTCTATGGACCCATCCCTGATATTTCTACAATCTTACGGGAACGCAGAATGCAATTTGCAGGACATTGTTGGCGAGCGAAACAAGAACTTACGAGTGATCTACTGACCTGGACATTACGAACGGCTCGACCAGCAACCACCTACATTGGTCAGCTATGTTATAATACATAATGCAACCCTAATGACCTTCCGAGCTTGATGCAAGACCGTAATGATTGGAGTGATAGACTCATGAAGGCACGGGCTAGCTCGACGGATTAAGAATAACAGATCAAACTCTTTTCTTGAAGGAAAGCAAGAATTTTCTAGTTATATACTTGTTGGTAGTCTCCCCGGCAAAGTCTAGGGCCACAGGTGCATTACCCTATCGTTTCCATAGTACGTAGATTTTTACGAGGTGGAGATGGTAACCTCATGCTCAACGGGTTTTGAAAGCATAATTCTCTGAAACTGGTTGCTTCCCAAAGCTAGTGAAACCAGTCTGCATTTAACGGAAGATAAGGGGAGATGGATTCATGCCTCCCTCAAGGGTATGTGTGCAAAAGCGGATGTAACTGCATTCATACTACTGGAACTTACCTATTAATAAAATAATAATTGTACGTCATTCCTATCGCGAAGGGGGGAGTACAGACAGCAGCAAAAAAATAATTTGCACCCCTTACTTCGTGAAAATGATGTAAATTAAGTATGCGAATTTTATACAGGCCCCCTCAAATTAAAAGCAAACCTTACCTCTCAAAAGATAGCGGTGGTGGTCCAAAAACACGTACTTGTGACACTTGTAAGTTTACATTCGTTAAAAAAGGCAAATTATTACAAAATTAATTCTTACTGGATTAAAAATATATAATTATAAATATTTATTTACAGTTTCCCGGCAAAACATATTTCGTTGTCCATCTTTGTAGAATGCAAACATTTATTTTTTTGCAATATCCTGGCGTGCAATCATACAAAGACGAAACAACCAGATTTTTCCCGCTTTTGGTTACCGCGCATGCGCACACCTGCTCTTTTCACACGAAAGCAGCTCGCTCTGTTTCGTGATGTAAATCCACACACAGCAGCAACTTCAATGGCGAATTTACCTATTACGTATTCGCATTACGTTATGCTACGTCATATATCTGCATTACGTCATATGACATCACCAAGCAGACGACGTCATTGTAGTTGTCTGTTGCTTCGTTTTTTGTTGTTGTTTTTTTTTTTGTTTTTGTTTTTAATTGTTACTTTCGGGCAACCGAACGTTAACATCGATGCCTGTATTTCTGCAAGCCTGGATTGCTAAAGTGCAAAGACCTGTAGGAAAAAAATAGGCATCACTACCTAGATGCAAGCTCGATAGCTATTGGCGTCGATTGAGCGAACATGTAGCTGCAATCGATTTTCTCTTTCTTAGCTTTCTTCTTTAAATTCTCTCTATGAATTTCTAATAATCTAGATTCTTTCTATTTTCTTGGGCATTTTTTCTTTATTTGATAATTTACTTTTTTTTCTCTTCGTTTGGCTAAACTCTCACCTTCTCTCTCTCTCTCTCTCTCTCTCTCTCTCTCTCTCTCTCACTGTTTTGTAGTAGTTCTCTGTATCTTTTACTCTCTCTTTTTTTCGTTCCTTTTTTCGTCGTCTTTCTTTCCTCTCACAATTTTTTCTTTTCTTTTTTTCAAACAGATTTTTGAGTTAATTTTTTTTCTTTTATTCTTTCTTTCTCTCGGATTTCATTTTTCTCGCTATCTTCCTCATTTATATTTTAGACTTTTTCTTCATATCTTCCCACTTTATTTTTCTCTCACTTTCTTTCATCTTTCATCTTTCCCGATCTTTCTCTATCGCTTTCGTTTTCATTTTCGCATTGTTTTTTTTGGGGGGGGTATTTTTAATAATCCCTTTGTACGGATTTTTAATATATTTTATTCTTATTAATTTTCTTTTTTCTTCTTCTTTTTTCCTTGTTTTTTCTTCTTCATTTTCTACTATTTTTCTTCTTTTACTTCTTCGTCTTCTTTACGTTTTTCGTCGTTTTCTTTTTCTTTATTTCTTCTTTTTCTTCTTCTTTTCCTTTTTTCTTTTTCATTTCCTTCTCCCTTTACTTCATTTCTTCATTTTCCTTCTTCTTCTTCGTCTTCTTTCTCATTACTACTCCAACTCCTACATCGATTCCACTATCTTTCCCACAGTTTTCTTTTTTTTTCATTATTATTTATTCTTTTTAGTTATGATTTCTTTTTAATTTCTTTTTCACTTATTACGAATTTTCTTCTTCAATCTCTTCTTCTTCTTCTTCTCCTTCTCTCGATTTTTGTCTTCAAATTATTCTGCATTCTTCCTTCTTTCATGCACCTCTTTCGTTTTCTTTTACGTTTACTCTTTATCTCTTCTCTTTCTTTTTTTTTTTTCCTCGTTACCTTTTCTTTTTCTTCTGTATTCTCTTTTCTTCTTTTTCTATTTCTTTTTCCTCGTCTCCATTTTTTCTTCTCTTTCCTTTTTCTTCTTCTATATCTTCTTTTCAGCTCCCGTTTCTTTTTTTTTCTTCTTTTTCTTCTTTTACCTCTTTTCCCTCTTTTACTTCTTCTTTTACCTTTTCTTTTTCTACTTTTACCCCTTTTTCTTCTTTTACCCCTTTTTCTTCTTTTACCTCTTCTTTTTCTTCTTTTGCCTCTTCTTTTTCTTCTTTTACCTCTTCTTTTTCTTTACCCCTTTTTCTTCTTTTACCTTTTCTTTTTCTTCTTTTACCTCTTCTTTTTCTTCTTTTGCCTCTTCTTTTTCTTCTTTTACCTCTTCTTTTACCTCTTCCTTTTCTTTTACTTCTTTTTCTTCTTTGACCTATTTTTCACCTTTCTCTTCATTTTCTTCTTTTCTTTCTTTCTTCTTCTGTTTCCTCTTCTTCTTTCTCTTTTTCCACTTGTCTATGTTATTCTATTTTCCTCTTTTTCATTTATTTTTCCTTCTCCTTTTTTTCTATTTCTCTTTCTTCATTTTTTTCTTTCTCTTTATATTTTTTCTTCTTTTACTTCTTCTTTTCTTACATCTTCCTGTTCTCTAATTCTTTTCCTTCCTATTTTATTCATGTCGACTGATACCGTATCTCAAATGATATTTTTCTCTTTCTTTTACGTTTCTTACTCTCTCTCTCTCTCTCTCTCTCTCTCTCTCTCTCTCTCTCTCTCTCTCTCTCTAGCTTTATTTTTTTCCTTCTTTTCCCCTTGACATCATTCTGACTTATTCCCTTTCATTTTCATATTCTTTGCTTGCTTTCTTCACATTATAAGGATTTCATTGCCTACTCTTGAGAAAAAAACAGGCCGGGCTCGCTTCGCAGTCAGCTGTGAGCTCTATCATTGCTACGAAGGCGCGTGATATTTTCTGATAGTTACGACACGTGAATCTAATCTTTGTAAATAAATGCAACCCTGATCCGTTCTGATATTTTTCTGTAACGCTAAAAATATAAAATATGACAAGGAAGTTAACAGGTTCGTAAATATTTCCTCTAACAGTCAAATGACAACGTAAATAGTGATAAGGAAAGGGTGGGGTCTAGAAGGAGAAGACGAAGGCAAAGGTCAAAAGAAAAAACAAGAAGTAGTTAGTCAGGGAGAAGATATAAAAAAAATAGGACGAGTTCGGGGTGAAGAGATGTAGATGGTAAGGAAAAAGAGAGACGCAATGAAAACGTCAAAGAAAGAAAGAAAGAAAGAAAGAAACAAACAAACAAACAAAGAAACAAACAAAGAAAGACTAGAAGAAGAAACAAAGAAAGAAAGAAAGACTAGAAGAAGAAAGAAAGAAAGAAAGAAAGAAAGAAAGAAAGAAAGAAAGAAAGAAAGAAAGAAAGAAAGAAAAGAAGACGAATACAGTAAAGGAGGTCTATAATTATAATCTTCAGATATAAATCAATATAACGTGGCTTCTCAAGAAAAAAAACATGGCCTGTTGTTAGTGGGGCTTTGAGGAATGATATTAAAAAAACAGCAAACAAATATGTCGATCAAATTCCAGGCAGACATAAAATATGTGAATTATAAAAAATCATATTCACGTCTATTTCTCACATCTTGTTTAGTTTTCTCTCCAAGCGATGACCACAGTTGCATTTTTCTTTTTTTCATGATACGCCATGTTTGTTTTGTTTCCTTAATGGCACATCAACACCTTATGGATCATTTAATACTGAAAAATTTTCTTGGAAGCTTAAAAATAAAAATAATATATGTTATTCTGCTTTCACAATTGGATACATGGTAAATGAAACTCAGCTTTTGTGCATATACATGTTTGTGAGGACATAATTACTAGAAGGAGTGATATGTGTGTCTTATCTTGTTTTTTTAATGGTATATTTTCTTATACGGTTGGATTTAAGAAATTATAGGATATTATATGGATTAATGTCACGAAAGAGTTCTTTAATGTTGGTTGTGTGGTTGATTCTGTTTAGCGGCATATCAACACCTCTATGGGTTATTTAATGCCGAAATCTAAATATTTGGAACATAATTTTATGACGTCAACTAAATATATTTTGAACGCAATTGTATGCCTTCAACTACAGATAAAATGTATTGTTGGTCATTTTACTATAAATATGTATTGTTGTTTGGTTGATTTTATTTAGCGGCATATCAACACCTCTATGGGTTATTTAATGCCGAAATCTAAATATTTTGAACACAATTTTATGGCTTCAACTAAATATATTTTGAACGCAATTGTATGCCTTCAACTACAGATAAAATGTATTGTTGGTCATTTTACTATAAATATGTATTGTTGGTTGATTGATTTTGTTTAGCGGCATATCGACATCTATATGGGTTATTTAATACCGAAATCTAAATATTTTGAACACAATTTTATGGATTCAACTAAATATATTTTGAACGCAATTGTATGCCTTCAACTACAGATAAAATGTCTTTTTGGTCATTTTACTATAAATATGTATTGTTGGTTGGTTGATTTTGTTTAGCGGCATATCAACACCTCTATGGGTTATTTAATGCCGAAATCTAAATATTTTGAACACAATTTTATGGCTTCAACTAAATATATTTTGAACGCAATTGTATGCCTTCAACTACAGATAAAATGTCTTTTTGGTCATTTTACTATAAATATGTATTGTTGGTTGATTGATTTTATTTAGCGGCATATCAACACCTCTATGGGATATTTTATGCCGAAATCTAAATATTTTAACACAATTTTATGGTTTCAACTAAATATATTTTGAATGCAATTGTATGCCTTCAACTACAGATAAAATGTCTTTTTGGTCATTTTACTATAAATATGTATTGTTGGTTGATTGATTTTGTTTAGCGGCATATCGACATCTATATGGGTTATTTAATGCCGAAATCTAAATATTTTGAACACAATTTTATGGTTTCAACTAAATATATTTTGAATGCAATTGTATGCCATCAACTACAGATAAAATGTCTTTTTGGTCATTTTACTATAAATATGTATTGTTGGTTGATTGATTTTATTTAGCGGCATATCAACACCTCTATGGGTTATTTAATGCCGAAATCTAAATATTTAGAACACAATTTTATGGCTTCAACTAAATATATTTTGAATGCAATTGTATGCCTTCAACTACAGATAAAATGTATTGTTGGTCATTTTACTATAAATATGTATTGTTGGTTGATTGATTTTATTTAGCGGCATATCAACACCTCTATGGGTTATTTAATGCCGAAATCTAAATATTTTGAACACAATTTTATGGCTTCAACTAAATATATTTTGAACGCAATTGTACGTCTTCAACTACAGATAAAATGTATTGTTGGTACTTCTATATAAATAGGTATTGATTATAATTTTTATATAAAAATGTACTTTTACCCTTCCGTAATGTTTTGTTTTTGTTTAGAGGTTTACTATTTGCTGGAACCCTAACAGGTGCTACCACCCCAAGTGTGTGTGTATCTGGGAACAACAGCAATTAAGATGTGTTCCTAAGCTCCTCAAAACCTCCAATCCCCTAATCAGAAGCCTTGTTGCCGGATGCAGTCTGTTGCCATACCCAAGACAAGTACTTTATCTGCATCTTCTGTCGCAAAGAAGAAGAAGAAGAAGATGATGATGATGATGATGATCTCGGAGGATAGGGAAAAAGACGAAGACTGACAGGAGGGTGTGAATAATAATAATAATAATAATAATAATAATAATTTACCAAGGAGCAGTTGAAGTTATCCCTTTTGTGACTGGCACACTCAGGGTCCTTTCCAGAAATATTTCTTCTACGCAGGACGCCTTGGGACACCGGGTATCATTTGGAGTGCGCAGGTGGCAGCTCTGCCTGGAACAGCTCATGTGTTGATAAGCTGCGGATAAGAGCTAAGGGATGATTATAATCCCCCGGCCGAAACAGCTGAGAGTCAGAAAGAATGTCAAATCAGAAGCTAATGACGAGGAAGAAAAAATATGTAGAAAGAGTAGACGGGGGTAGACTATTTACATTATTCAGACTATTGTCCTCATCTTTGTCACCATATTTATCACAACGTTTCGGCTGTTGTACACTCCGTCCTTCTTCAGGTGGTTGGAATGTCGAACTGAACCCTTTATTTCGCTCACTGGGGTAGACTGTTCTAGTTCCACGTGCCATATCTAATGGATGTCAGTTGTCTCCTGTTAATTGCACTCTCCAAGTTCTCCACCGCCTTAACCAGGTATTGAACTCACACTCTTTGGGTCCTGTCACTGGATCTCAAGGACACAAGGCACAGTAGATAAAGGCGTTAGTTAGATCCAGTGACAGGACCCAAAGAGTGTGAGTTCAATACCTGGTTAAGGCGGTGGAGAACTTGGAGAGTGCAATTAACAGGAGACAACTGACATCCATTAGATATGGCACGTGGAACTAGAACAGTCTACCCCAGTGAGCGAAATAAAGGGTTCAGTTCGACATTCCAACCACCTGAAGAAGGACGGAGTGTACAACAGCCGAAACGTTGTGATAAATATGGCAAAGAAGATGAGGATGATAGTCTGAACAATGTAAATAGTGTACATAATACATCGTCTCAGAAATATAGACAGATACTAGACTGAGGTAGTCAAGAAAATGGCAAATTATAATAAAAATGATACACAGGCCTAGTACAATACTTAGAAACAACATGAGATAAGTAACTGAATGGTACGCTTCAATGCGAGAGTGCTAAGAATATTTCCATCATTAAACAAAGCCAAGAAATATGAAGCTTCTTTGATGTAATTATTATTATTATTATTAAAATACACCTTTAAATGTCGAATCTAGGTGCGTCGTCAGTGTTGTTGCTCCCATGTCACTAGAAGTTTTGGGTCTAAATAAACAACAGACTTCTTCGATGGGCGACCCGACCGAATATGATCAGTATTCGGCCCGCACCTAGAACAAAAATTTGCCACTAGCTTTAGGACGTGAATTATATAAGTTGCCCCAGTAGACAACAACCAATCAAGACTTCCTTTGGGCTATTCGAAGTTATAGATTAGGTATGCATGGTTGTAGTGATCTTCCTACATGCGGCCAAGATAGGGTGTTTTTTGGAAGAACAGAAGAAAACAAACCAATATATATATATATATATATATATATATACAAACACACACATATATAGACAAAAAAACCAAAAAAAAACGATTTATTATATTGGCTCGTCTTGCAAATACTTAAGACAACAAATATCCTGAACTTCTCACTGCTACAGCAAAGAACATTAAGTTACTGCTAAAAGCTGCTTATATAAAAACTCTTGAACAAAAATGGAGATCTAAAGCGTTGCATGAAAAAGGCAGACCAGACTTCGATGTTTGCCAATTCCATTAATGGCTGAGAAGCAGTGGTCAAGGGGGAGACAAAAGGCCTTATTATGGCATCACAATACCAATGTCTTACAACTAAGGCCTACAGGGTTAAAATCAACAATCATGGCTTAAATCTCGCTTATGCCATAAATTTGATGAAACTGTTGGCCACCTATCAGGTTGGCCAGTCCTTGCTGAGAAAGAATACGTTATTAGACATGACAGGCTAGGACAATATACTCATTGGCATGCCTATTCGAACTACGGTATTGAAGTTTCGGAAACATGACACAAACACCACCCGAATGATATCACACCAATTATATTTTGAAATATAACAGTTCATGTGGCACAAGGCCAAGATAAAGGTGTGGAAAAGCTGGTTGTCACTGACTTTCCTACACCTAGTTAATCTGATTCACGGCCCATTCATTCATTACAATTTACTCCTGCACCACAAGAACTCACTCATCGCCAATTCAATCCAACACATACCATAAGACCACATATCACAGGGATCCTACTAAAACAATTATGACATGAAAATAAATACAATTGTTTTGTTCTTTTTTAAATATAAAAATATATAAAATTATGATTTGAAATGTGGCGAGGGATAAACCAGATAGCGAAAATAAAAAACAACAAAACATTCAAAATAACATTAAAATATAAAAGTAGAACCCGTTCATGGCACAGAACAATACGAGTGACCACTGGATTCTGTCGTTAAGCAGAATCAAGCAGCTCACTCGCTCGGGGCAAAGGAATGAGAAAATAAATTACGGTTCGGTTCTGTTTGGTTTGGTTTGGTTTGGTTTGGTTTGGTTTGGTTTACGGTATATCAACTTCAATGGGTTATTTAATGGCAACAAGATTTTTATTGCTGGCAATATTTTTTCCCAAAAATTTATTGCTGTTAATATTTTTTTCACAAATATTTCTGTTATTAAAACCTATTTTTACGCTTTCATAGTGTTTTGACCCAAGTTTAGGTGTTAATTATTTGCCCATAGCTGGGATCCTAACAGGTTCTACCACCACGGGCCAGGGTGGACCTGGGAACACCAGCAATTAAGAGGTTGTTCCACACTCCTCAAAGCCTCCTGATCAGAGGCCTTGCTGTTGGAACTAATTGATCGTCTTACCCAGGACGCGGATGTAGTTTATCATCATACCCAGGACGCGGATGTAGTTTATTGTCGTACCCAGGACGTAATAAATTACGGAGTGGAGAATTATCAAAGGCTGATCCAGTCAAGATAAAAAAAAAATGTGTGTCAACAAAAACAAGCAGGGAGTTTTGGGAATGTTGTCATGCATCAAAACAAAAGAGAATGCTGGGAACAGTCCGAGAACAACAATTACCCAAACTTAAATGGGTAATCAAAAGTGTCTAGCTTAACCAGCGAAGGAGCCCAACAGGAAACTGCCCCGTTGTGTCAAAAGGCGACTGAAAAAGAAAATCAAGACAGGTCCCGTTCAGGTAAAACTAAGCTCGCCGCTTTTACCTATCTTTTGATGAAGTCTGCAGGTATTTAGTCAGTTCTGACCTTCCTCTAGAGATGATGCCGAAAGATCCCAACCAGATCCCAATGAGAATAACGTTCGTATCGTAAGATTCCTTCCATCTGTATCGTCCACACCACCATCCTTGCCACAACGAGCAAAGTCAGAAACACCTTCTGTCTAACACCAGAACACGGGGACAATATATTATCGGACGGCTATGTGAGATCAATGGACACAAGATGTTCGGGATCGATACGAGCCATCAACTCGCCGACATGATCCCAAAACTTGCGCACCTGAGGACAATGGTAGAACGTGTGTGTAGTCGTTTCTGTATACCAAAAGCCTGATTGGTTTACCCGACCTGGAATCATTTCTAAGTGGTCCCCACCTTAATGGTTAGGAGATGCTTTAATAAAACCTACCACCATATCCCGCATCGTTCACTTACTCCGAAATTTATCATCTTAACCCAAAGGAACGTAAAGCAAGCATTCACTGGTAGCCCAACTGCATGAATTTAAGCGTGCTACTTGGTTGGCATTTCGGTCCCACCCTTTACTCTTACCCCTTACGTGGTAGTGGTACTCCGTCTTGCTTGGGGAGAAATGCTTTAAAAAAATGCGTTTTCTTACCAAATTTCAAACTTGAATTAGAAGTCCTACCAAGATTTATTATTGGTGGCCACAATATTAACAGCATAAGATATGCAGATGACACAGTGTTGATAGCAGACACAGAAAAGAAAATACAAAAATGCCTACAGAAGGTAGTGAAGGAAAGCAAGAAGAAAGGACTAAACATCAATTGCAAACAGAATGCATGGTTATTAGCAAAATCAACAGCCCAACATGCAAATTACAAATTGGAGATACTGAAATCAAACAAATACAACAATTTAAATATCTTGGATGTGTTTTAACAGACAATGGCAAGTGGGACACTGAAATCTGAAGACGTATTGGAATAGTGAAAGATGCTTTTAAGAAGCTAATCAAACAGGAAAATTTCATTAGGAACAATAAAAAGAGAACTGAACTGTTTTGCAATGTCAGTCCTCTTTATATGGTAGTGAGTGCTGGACAATTTCCTCACAGATGAAGAAAATTGAAGCAATAGAAATGTGGTTCTACAGAAGGATACTGAGAATATTGTGGACTGAACATGTGAACAGCAAAGTTTTAGGGAAAATGGAAACAAAAATGACATTTATACTTAACATCAGGAACTTTAACAATATAAGATATGCAGATGACACAGTGTTGATAGCCGACACGGAAAGGAAACTAAAAAAAACCCTACAGAGGATAGTGAAGGAAAGCGAGAACAAAGGACTAAACCAGTCGTTCTCAACGGGGCTCATACAAAAAAAATAGCAGATTGCGGGTCTATGGTAATATTTTAGTGGTCCATATTCAAATTTCACTTCAGAACGATTGTTACAACTAAGAATTGGAATTTCTACAGTAATGTACGCCATATTAAAATACTAAAAATGTGGTTATGACAATAAAGATGGGAACAACCGTCCGAACAATGTAAATAGTATAAAATTTGGTGGGGGGGAAGATATTAGAATTATCCAGAATTTATACTGGCAGCAATCAGCCTGCATATGGGAAGAAAATGAATTCAGTAAATATAGAAAGGGGTGTAAGACAAGGCTGGGTCTTCTCACCGGACTTATTCAACCTATGCAGTGTGGTGATTTTTGAGAGAATTAGAAATCCTACTTCACTCTTCACGGTCTACCGTTCAAAGGTTGTCCTTAATAACATATCATATGCAGATGACACAGTGTTGATAGCAGACACAGAAAAACTTCTACAGAGGATAGTGAAGGATAGCGAGAAGAAAAGACTAAACATCTATTGTAAGAAGACAGAATATATGGTTGTTAGCAAAAGGGACCCCACAAGATGTGATCTACGCTTTGGAGACACCAAAACACGAGAATCAAGTCTTCTGATGGGAGGATTCCGAAGTTCACTTCTCTACGAAGAACTGACCACCAGCAATAGGGCACGACGCTCCTAAGGCGTCTACATAAGGGATAAGAAGGCGATAGACAAGGACCCCTCGATTTTAAGACTAAGTTGATCTCCTACTCACAGTCAACCATTCACGTAGGGTGACATGCCCAACTGGTTATGGTTAGTCAACTGACATGCAAACCTTTGGCCCATCTTAATTCAGTAAAATATGCACATTGTTATTAGTTTCAACGGTGGAGTAATGGATAGCGGGATTCGGACTGAGTAAATCAGAGAGCCGAGTTTGAATTTCAGCCGAATTCATTATATACACTTACGTGCTAATAACCTTGGGAAAGGTATAAATCGATCTCTTTTCCACCAAACTATGGATATCAAGAGACGGGAAGACGTCACCCATGATCCCTCATGCTGGAGACACAATTTTCACCACCGGGGTGAAGCATGCTCGAAGGAAATCACATCGGAAGAGAGCGTCTTCACATGCATCCGTTGCAATCGAAACTGTCTTTCCCGTGTGGGCCTGTACAGCCATAACAGATACTGCGGCGCCATTGACCGCAGAGGCATAATTTTGGGGACTCAGATCCATGGTGTCTCGAGACCGACAGATAAAACACACATTATTTAGTAAAATTAAAAGACTTTTGTCTTTTTTTTAAATGCCCAACATTATCATTATTGGACAACCAGTTTTGAGACCGACAGATAAAACACACATTATTTAGTAAAATTAAAAGATTTTGTCTTTTTTTTAAATGCCCAACATTATCATTATTGGACAACCAGTTTTGAGACCGACAGATAAAACACACATTATTTAGTAAAATTAAAAGACTTTTGTCTTTTTTTTAAATGCCCAACATTATCATTATTGGACAACCAGTTTTGAGACCGACAGATAAAACACACATTTTTTAGTAAAATTAAAAGATTTTTGTCTTTTTTTTAAATGCCCAACATTATCATTATTGGACAACCAGTTTTGAGACCGACAGAAAAAACACACATTATTTAGTAAAATTAAAAGACTTTTGTCTTTTTTTTAAATGCCCAACATTATCATTATTGGACAACCAGTTTTGCGTTACTGTTTTCTGTCAACATACAGGCAACTTTATAATTCTGTCCTCTCACAGAATGTTATCTTTTTTACCGAAATTCAAGAGAATTCTCTCAACACCTCGCTGTCATCTGTGTATCTCATGTCATTATGGGTGTTCTCTTTTAGAATGGGAGTTCTCTATAACTTCCTTTCTCTTTTAAGTCTTATTAACGATTTTTTTTTTGTTGTTTTTCCCCTCCCTACCACCCACCTCGTTGTGCCATTCAGTCACAAATGCTTGTCAGGTGCGTGTCCCGTAGCCCCCTCCCCCAACCACTGCTCTTTTGACATTCGATATGTCTTATTCTCCAAACCTTTCAAAAAATAACTATTAAAAAAAAGAAATTCAGTATAAGTGTCTTTTTTGTTTCCATTTTCCTTAACTTTCAGTTTACGATTCCCGTACGACCAGCGAAGTTAAGCAAAGTTGAGCTTGGTCAGTAATTAAGATGGTTAACCGCTTGGGAATACCAGGGGCTGAAGCTTCGATGTGCGGGTGGTGTAATGGTAATGGCTCAGAATTGTTAATCGAGTTCTAATTCCAGTTGGGTTCGTTATATTCACTTACGCGCAAATACCCTTGGAAAAGTTATCAATCCACTTTCCCCTCAACTATGGGTTAATTAGTAAGACTAAAATCATTATTATCTTCAAAAAGAAAACTCTTACAATGTAAAAAAAACATTATAAGCAATAGAAAATTAATCCATTAAGAATTTTTCGTTGTCTGCGTGCACTGTCCATGGTATTCTCAGCATCCTTCTGTAGAACCACATTTCTGTTGCTTCTAGTCTTCTCTTCATCAGGTAGGCAAATTGTTCAACCTTTATTGTATTCTAGGAGGACTACTATTACATAGCAGTCCTACACTCTATTTCTCGGCTTCTAAGCAAAATTTCCACTTTCGGAATACTTAACTTTTAAAATGCATCTTTCGCTATTTCAATGGGTCTTCGGATTTCAGTGTCACATTTTCTGTCCTTAATTCAAACATTTCCCACGTATATAAATGATTTTAAATAGTTTTCTGGCTTTAAATAGCCTGCAAAGGGTTGATAAGCCGTAAAAAATGAATCAATCAAATCCAATTCTCCAAGCCTTCTTTTCTCACGATATGTTTTACAAATGTCAACTGTCTCTTTTTGATTCGGAGTACAAGCGTCCTTTTTGTTTTACATCTTCCTTAAAACGTCCTCCTTACATGTTAGGTCCATTGTATCATCAGCATCTTTCTGTAGCACCACATCTCTATTGCCTCAAGTTTCGTCCTTATCTGTGTGGAGATTGCCAAGCAGTCGTTGTAATATAAGACCGATGATATAGGATAATATATTACATAACCGTTCAGCAGTATTTCCCTATTTTTTTTTTAAGCATTTCACCCCAAGCAAGGCGGGGAGCCACTAGGACGCAAGGGGTTACAGAAAATTTAGAGCAAGATCAGATAGGAGTGATAGAAGAAAGGATGAGGAGGAGGGTAGTGGAAAGATCAAGGCAACTGGAGATGTCGATTGACATTACATTTGAATAGTTGGAGATTATAGCTCTCAGGGAAACTGGAATAGGGAAGGGAGTTCCACAGGCGAGAGGTGCGAGACATGAAGCTATTGGAGTAGAAGAGACGGCTACATTTAACAGTTCCGACAGTAAAAGGGTGAGAGCGGGATGCCAGCCTCGGAGGGCGCTTGAACTCATGACGTCTGGGAACCAGCGAATGCAGCTCCTCGGAGCAATTTCCATGAAAGTATTTGTAGAACAGACAGAGGGAGCGACGGTGCGTCTGTGAGAAAGTGACTGTAGACGAGATGCCAGAGATTTTTTTTTTAATTTTAAATTTTTTCCCTTTTTTTCTTAATCTTTAAATTTATTTATTTATTTTCTGTTTCCCCCTAATCGTCCATATGCTCTACCATAGTAAGACATTTTGTCCCAATCACTCTCCCTTATTTGATAGTTTAGTAAGAAATCCCGGTTCGAAAGAAAAATCAGGAAAAATGGAAAATTAAATGTCTTTGGCTAGATGCGAAAGTGTCTCGTCAATATTCTCAGGATGTATTTCTAACGAAAGTTTCCATTTTCTTAATTCTTTGCTTAAAACATTCTCAGCATTCTTCTGTAGAACCCCATCTCAGTTGCTTCAAGGTTCTTCTTCTGTGGAGAAATTGTCCAGCATTCACTGCTTTGTTGGAGGACCGATATTACATAACAGTTCAGCGCCCTTTTCTTTGTTTCTAACGAAATTTTCCTTAGGTCCGCCGATAATAACTTCAGATACGTCTCGCTGTAGAGGTTAAATAAAACCTTGTCTTTCTCCTCTCTCTATTTTCCTTCTTGCTTTTATTTGCTAAGTTGTCAAAGACTACTTGCAGTTTTTTTTTTCTGATTCTACCATCAATTCTGCGTCATCTGCATATCTTGGGTTGTTAAAAGTATGCCCACTGTTGTGTCGTAAATAGGAAAGGCTGACACACATAGAAAATAAGTAGTTTATTTCGCTTCAAACTAATGTAATAAACAGTTAATCGTTAACTCTTCTTCTCAGTAAGAAAGAATGCTATTTAAATAGTCTTAGACCATTACATCTTGTGGTGGTGTTCAGCTACTCCACAACATCCACCAATAGTAAATCCTGGTAGGACTTCTAGTTCTTTAAGGATTGTCAAACTATATTGAGTAAATAAATCCAGAGAGAAAATGCATTCTTGTCTAACTCTTTTTTTCTAGTTTCTGCTATCGTTGCTCAATTTGAGGTAAGAGGAATTGCGTTTATACACACTGGAAAATTATTATGAGCTATGATCGCCCACGAAGAAGAAGAAGGAACTCGTGTAAATGGTTGTCAGAATGGGGATTAGGAAAGATAGCGAAAAGATTAAATTTACTAAGAGCTACAAAGAAGAGGAAACTGTGAAGAGACATGATCGCCAACGTCTTGAAGGGACATGGCACACACAAAAAGAAGAGTGAAAGGGATTCTAGAAACTTAATTTAACTTTAATAGAACAAAAAGAAAAAAATGAGAGAAATAAAAGTCGAAATTTTATAATGCCTTTAAATGGGGAAGACTCTGTTTGCTTTGAAGATCAAAATTGAGCTGTAACAGCATCTGGTTCCAGTTCAACCTATGATCTTTAAGATTATCCGGATCTCATGCTGATCAACAAGCCTTCATGGTTTTTCATAGGACAATAATAATTACTTGGCGGTACCTTCTCCTCCCTAGAATATACTGGGTTACATAATACCACCAATAAGAGAAAGCAATAATAAATGCTGGTAAATTTTCTTGCTCATTTAACTCCAATGAAGGTGATAAAGCCACTAAGACGCAAGGGGGCGATTGAGAGTGAAAGAAACCTAGAAAATGCTATTGTGAAGAAAGGGCTATAACAGAACGGGATTTTTTTTTTTAAATGACAATGATTAAGGTGGCATTAAAATTTTTGAAGATCAAAGTTTACAGGAAAGAAATATGGTAGTGAGTTCCACGATCGAGAAATGCGAGAGAAAAATAATCCTAAATTTTATGGTTATATTTCAACAAAAAAAAAATGATGAGACCTAACTGCCAATTTAGTACTCTGCTCAAATTCGGGGTAATAAGGAGGAAAGCTCATAAGTACAAATACCAACAAAAATATATATGAAAACAAGGCATAGGAAAATTACGTTACGGCAGTGGGAAATTAAATGAAGCCGAGATGCCAGACTAGGGCTGATATTGTTACGGATTCTTCTTTAAAATTTGGTAAGAATCTCAAAACGCATAGCAGAAACACCAGACCCAAATTTGGTATCAAAATTCAATACTCGAATGAAAGATAGACTTAAACGTGTAAGAAAGATTATGGAAAGAAAAATTATCTAGAACATAAAGAAACAACTTTGCAAGCATTAGAACTAATAACTGATACGATATAATCGTTCCACTTGATGTCAATAGAAAACGTTTGACTAAGAAGACGCAATGCATTCTCTTGGAGGTTAGCATCAGCCATGCTGATGGAAGGCAAAAAAGGTTCTCTACGACAATTAAAAGAGGCCAGTTTTGTTTTAGTTAAAATTAACAAGCCATTCCTTGCCCCATTTAACAACAGATTGTAGGCCATTTTTGAGATCAGCTGCCAATTTGACCTTAGGAGTAAATCATACGATAGAACTATAATCACCTTCTTCTATCTGCCGTGTCCTTTCAGGATGTAGGTGATCATGACTCTCCACAATTTCCTGTCCCTTGTAGCTCATAATATATTTTGTCTTTTTTGTTATTTATCCTAAATCTTGTTTCGTCATCCATTTACACAAATTCATTCTTCTTCTATGACGTAAGCGATCATGGATCTCCACAATTTCCTTTCCATTATAGTTCTTAATAAATTTTGTCTTCTTTGTTATTTCTCCTAAATCTTGTTCTGTCATTCATTTACTTAAACTCACTAAGTTATGCGTTGTTTTCCTCTGACCATCTTGTCTTCAATCTGTCCTGTGAGTATGAGATTTTCCAAGCCTTCTTTCCTCATTTATGTACACTAGAAATCTCAACTGTTTCTTCCTGTTTTCCTTTTTGCTTCCATTTTCTCTAAAACTCCGTCGTTGTTTACATGTTCGTTTGATAGTATCCTCAGCATCCTCCTGTAGAACCAAATTTCTGCCTCAAGTCTCCTCTTTATCTGTTATACAGGAGGACTGATATTACGTAACAGTTCAGTAATCTCGTTTAAATACCCTTTGAAATTTGAATTTAAACAACTCTTTATACAAACAAGATGAGTTGACGGTTTTGTCAGCGAAACCACGTCAGTCAGCTGTTTGAGATCTCGTTGTAGGTGGCATTACATTACACGTGAAATTAGATGGTCGGTTATTTGTAAATTCGGACGAGACGAGACAAACATTTTTGGAGAGTGACGAGGACATCCCGGAATGCGGGCTCAGGGGATTTTTTTTTTTTTTTTTAACTAAGAGATCATCTAAAAATCTGCCGTTATTTTCAAGTGCTGACGTATGCGGATAGGTGTCGAGTGAAAAGTGTGAGAACGAGAGACATGGGTGCTGACGATTTGAAAGAGGGGTAAGTAAAAATGTCTAATCAATGATTCATACAAGGACTGCCCGTAATAAATGCACTCACCAAATTTAGCCATAGCCAAACTTGTCATTTTTCCGAAGGACAAAAAAAAAGTATTACTCCGCGATAAAATAAGCATAATTCTGCTTATTAGATTATATGCAGTTAAAGTAATAAAAATATTATATACGTTATTCTACTTTCGCAATTGAATACATGGTAGATGATACTCAATTTTTGTGCATCACAGCGTGCGATGGATAAATTGTCGTCTAAATGACGCAAAAATGAAAATAACACTGACATCTGATTTTAAGATATACTGGGTGCGATGGATAAATTGTCGTCTGAATGACACAAAAATGAAAATAACGCTGACATCTCATTCTAACAGATATACAGGGTGCGATGGATAAATTGTCGTCTGAATGACGCCAAAATGAAAATAACGCTGACATCTCATTTTAACAGATATAAAGGGTGCGATGGATAAATTGTCGTCTGAATGACGCCAAAATGAAAATATTGCTGACATCTCATTTTAACAGATATAAAGGGTGCGATGGATACATTGTCGTCTAAATGATGCCAAAATGAAAATAACGCTGGCATTTCATTTTAACAGATATACAGTGTGCGGTGGATAAATTGTCGTCTAAATGACGCCAACAGGAAAATAACTCTGACATCTCATTTTGACAGATATAAAGTGTGCGATGGATAAACTGTCGTCTATATGACGCCAAAATAAAAACAACACTAATATCTCATTTTAACATACATATTTATCTAAATTACACAAAAATATCTTGAAATACTAAAGATCAATTTATTCAATAAAATCGTCATTGGATTCAACCATGCCCTCCAGACGACATCGGAATCCCCTTAAACTCTTCTGAACGGTCTCCTTGTTTAAGTTGGTGAACGCTGCCATAACATTTGCCTTCAGTTCATTTTTGCTGTTACAAAGTGTTGTGTTAGTCTCCCGCTCAACCACGCCCCACATGTAATAATCAAGAGTGTTGTAGGCTGGGGAGTTAGGTGGCCAGATATAAGGGGTGATGTCCTCGCACAAATTTTCAGATATATTTACCAAAATTAGACAAAAATATTTTGAAATACTAAAGAATACATTTATTCGATAAAATCGTCATCGGCTTCATCCAAGGCCTCGAGACGACTTTGGAACCTCCTGCAACTATTCTGAGCTGTCTCCTTGTTTAATATAACCCTTGTCTTCAGTTCATCTTTTATGTTACAAGGTGAAATAAGCATATTTCTGCTTATTAGATTATATGCAGTTAAAGTTGAGTACGTCATCTGATGATTTGTTTATTAAACACCATATCAACAACTTATGGGTTATTTAATACCGAAATTTAATTTCCTTGAGGGCTTTGAAGTAATAAAAATATGATATATATATTATTCTGCTTTCACAATTGAATACATGGTAGATGATACTCAGATTTTGTGTATCACAGGGCGCGATAAATTGTCGTCTAAATGACGCCAAAATAAAAATAACACTGACATCTCATTTTAACAGATATATTCACTAAAATTGCACAAAAATATATTGAAATACGAATGAGTAAATTAATTCAATAAAATCACCATTGGCTTCAACCACAGCCTCCAGATGACTTTGGAATTTCCTGCAATTCTTATGGACGGTCTCCTTATTTAAGTTGGTGAATGCTGCCATATTCCTTGTCTTCAATTCATCTTTGGTCTTACAAAGTGATTTATTAGCCTCTCGCTCAACTGCGCCGCACACATAATAATCAAAGGGGTTGCAGTCAAGGGAATTAGGTGGCCAGATGTAAAGGGTTATGTGGTTGCAGAAATTTCCTGACAGCCATGACTGGGTTCTCTTGCTTGTGTGGCATGTTGCAGAGTCCTTTGGCCAGATCTAGATTCTTCCAGACGCCTCACTCTTTTTCTTTTTCTAACAGCCGGTGCCCAAATGACCCTACCCTGTGCAGTCGACGAAATGAAAAAAAAAAAACGCGCGCATGCGCGAAATTAAGAATATAAAATTGCGACACACATCTCACCTTGTACATGTTTGTGTGGACAGAGGCAGTAATGTGTATGTTTTATGTCTTTATGTTGTAGTTTTGTTGAAGTTATATTTTAGAATACAGTTTAATTTTTTGAATTTGTTTAGTGGCGTATCAATCTCTAGGCGTGATTTAATGCCAAAATGTAAATATTTTGAACGCAATTATATGCCTTCGACAACAGATAAAATGTATTGTTGGTCACTTTCCTATAAATATGTTTTTTTGGTAGGTTGATTTTGTTTAGCAGTATATCAACACCTCTATGGGTTATTTAATGCCGAACTCTAAATATTTTGAACATAATTTTATGGATTCAACTAAATATATTTTGAACGCAATTGTATGCCTTCAACTACAGATAAAATGTATTGTTGATCATTTTACAATAAATTTGTGTTGTTGGTTGATTTTGTATAGCGGCATATCAACATCTCTATGGGTTATTTAATGCCGAAATCTACATATGTGGAACAATATTATGGCTTTAACTAAATAAATACTATAAAGAAGTATTGTTGGTATTTTTTATATAAAAATGTAATGCTGGTATTATTATACTTTCATGGTTTTTTTGTTTTTATTTGGTGTGGTTCACTATTTGCCCATAGCTGGGACCCTAACAGGTACTACCACACTGTGTCAGCGTGATCATGGGAACAACAACAGTTTATAGATGGTCCCACGCTCCTCAAGACCTCCAGTCTTCCGATTAGAGGCCTTGCTGCTTGATGCAGCTTATCGTAATATCCAGGACTGTCGTTGTGTAGGTTTACAAGCTTGTCTCGTTAGATCCGTTACAATTGTTTAGTCAGTTCGATCCTCACTGGGTGCCCCATACTTTCGGCTTTGTACCACATCTAAGTTTTGCTTTGAAAATCACCATGTACATACGTTTGTGGGCAGTTCGACGTGTTGCAATGCTTTTAAATTTGTCTCGCTAGAACAATCATGACTGAGTAATTAGTTCGATACTCATTGAGTGCTCCATGCATTTGGCCTTGTGCCACATCTAAGCTACGCTTAGAAAATTAAGAGACACCTCTACGTGATGTAATAGTTAGCAAGCTTGTCACGCTAGAAGAATCACAACTGAGAAGTGAACTCGATCGACACTGAGTGCTCCATGCATTTGGCCTTGTGCCACATCTAAGCTACGCTTAGAAAATCGCTAATGTTTATGTTTACCACTAATCATTTCTCATAGGTTTTCTTATCCACTTAAGATCATGATCACCAACGTCCAGATGAAGAAGAAGAAGAAGAAGAAGAAGAAGAAGAAGAAGAAGAAGAAGAAACTTAGACCGAGAAATGGCAATGAGTTACTCTCCTGGAGGTTAGAATTCGCCATATCTGAAAGGAAAGCAAAAATGTTTCTTAAAACGAATAAAAGAGAGCAGTTTCATTTTGTGGGCGTTAAAATGAACAGGCAATTTTTTGTCTCACTTAACAACAGAGAGAAGGTAATTTTTTGAGATTAGCTGCCAATTTTACATAACAATTGAATAATCTCTGAGTTCTACGACTATAAAACACTCATAGAGATTCCTCATCGTTAAATATTTAAGTTTAACAACTTTAGCAAAATATTGCAACAGCAATCATAAATATGAAATGGAATTAAAAGAAGTAGGAGGATACAAATAAAAATAAAAAAAATTACATATGACAAGATTTTTCATTTCGTTGAAGCAGACGTGAAACATAAAAGTGTTATTGCCTCCTCTGTGTTTGTTTTCTTTCTTTCCTCAGTGAAACGAAACAGCGTCTCTGATATGTCTTTTCCGTCTATCCTCGCGATCGGGATGGAATAGTCGATTATTTATGAAGTACTGCAGGGTGTGACATTCTAACTAAAACGAAGGATCAAGCAGAATGGCAATATATTTAATTCTTGTCTTTTCTTCGAAATTCCTCGATATAAATAATCTGAAAAAGTTTCGCGAAATTCATTCCGAAATGCTTAATAATGTGTTAATCCGTTTTGTCAAGTTTATCTCTTTAGAAAAAAAAAGAATTGGAAAATAATCTGATAAAAAATCGTTTCGCCTCCCTCAAAAAAGAAGAAATATTTTAAATTTTTAAATGACTATAAAAATCAATAGCATAGTATTTAAAATCATGATACGCCAATGTTTCAAAAGTTTATGAAAATTCAGCAAATTATTGAAACTTGGTAATTCTATGTAAACGAGCATACTGCATCTATAAATGTCTTCAGAGGCCATCAATTGCCTTTTAATAAAAAATACATATTTCTTATTGGTTCTGACCTGAAAACCTTCTCTCCCGGATCTAGTTTACATATTTATTAATCAATCATTCGTCCTTGCTTTGAATATTAATGTCATATCTGGCCTGGTGTACCTGTTATATATTTAGAGATTCTTGATAAAATCCAAAGAAGAATCTGCAATGTTATATGTCCTGACCTTACATCTCGGCTTCAGTCAATTCCTCACCGCCGTAGCATAGTTTCTATGTGCTTTTTTCTATAAATAGAATCTATCTTACATATTTTAAAGTCTTCCGTTCGTTTTTGCTTTAAATATTGGTGCCATATCTGGTTTGATAGTACGTCTATATATTTAGAGACTCTTGATAAAATCCAAAGAAGAATCTGCAATGTTATATGTCTTGACCTTACATCCTGACATCAGTCACCGCCATAACGTAGCTTTCTTGAGCCTTTTTGAATAAATACTTTCATGGTAATTGTTCTGATGGGCTTTCCTATATGGTAACCAGGTTTCATAAATTGAAGCGCAGTACTAGATTGGCAGCTAGGTCTCATCATCTTGCAGATGAACTTGCTAGATGTCACCATAAGTTCTTTGCAAACAGTTTCTTTTCTCGCACTTCTCGCTTGTGAAACTCTCTTCAGATTTCTTGCTTCCCTCTCAAATTTGATCTTCAAACATTTAATGCAATGTCAACTGTTATCTTCTGTCTTCTTCGGCCATACTTTGAATAGTGCTGTCATATCTGGCCAGCCGCAATATTATTGATTCTGACCAAGCACTATGGCTTCAATCAATTTCTCATCGTCGTAGCTACTCGGTGTTGTTTCCATAAATATTTTCATGGTATATATCCTGATGAACCTTCCTCTCTGGCACCTCGACTTTACGAATTTAAGCGCAGTACTAGATTTGCAGTTAGGTCTTATCATTTTACAGTTGAATTGGCTAGATGTAACCGTAAGTTCTATGCTAATAATTTCATCACTTCTCGCTTGTTGAACTATCTCCCAGATTTCTGGCTTCCCACTCAACATTGATCCTCAAAATTTTAATGAAATATCAATCGTTATCTTCTTTTACTGTCATCTTTCCTGAAAAATGTTTTTCTTTTTCTCATATTCTTTCGCATTCAGTAACATCTTGAGTCTTAGTGGCTTTATTGCTTTATTTGGGGTTAAATGTAAAACAAAAAATTAAGAATATCTCATCAAAAAGTTAAAGTGGCAAATTTTCACGGTACTGTTCTCAAGATGGAAAATATATCAAGTTCCATGATGCAAGCCAATAGTAATAGTAGCTGTTTCCTTAGATGGAAATATTCAGTATTCATTGACAAGGCAGCCATTACTACTATCGCTTAAAATTTATAAAATCTTTCTCTTAAAACAATTATGCAGGAAAATGGTTTTCTCATGTCCACTGACTGTTATAGATCTTTTCCGTATCGGTGAAGTTTTCCTTCCCAACTTTTTGTTTGAAGTAGTGTGGAACGTCAGAATCTTGATTACGCCATTATTTTAACTTTGAGCTACATTTTCTATCCATTCTAGCTGCTTCTTTTGTTGAAAGTCGTCGATTGATGTGGTTTCTGTTATTTGGTACAGTTTTTTGGTTATGGTTGTGTAGCGCCTTTCCACGTGGTTCGAAGCAGGATAGGCTTCCTTGGCTCAAAGTCACTATTACAAATTGATCTGAGAAAATGGTTGTATACAGAGGATAGTTTAGATATTTCTGAACGGATTTGAAGCCATGCATGCCATCCATATGAAAGCCTCAATCTGACGAGGATATTTTTGGGCTAATGTCTTGGAGACGCTGTCATTGAACAAGCAATATTAGTAAAATTTTCTTGATATGTTTTTATGTATATGAAAAATATTTGTCGTACCCTTCAGTTTGTAATATTTATCATCATCATAATCATCATCATCATCATCATCGAAACGAAAGGAAATAACGATAGAGTAGAGAGAGGCTTAGTTGTAAAGGTCTGAACTGGTGGAACTAAGGAATGGAGCTCATCTGAACATTTTCCATGAAAATAACGATATACAGAGAGGTTTAGCTGTAAAGGTCTGAACTGGTGAAACTAAGGAATTGAGCTCATCTGAACATTTTCCATGGAAATAACGATAGAGTAGAGAGAGGCATAGCTGTAAAGGTCTGAACTGGTGGAACTAAGGAATTGAGCTCATCAGAACATTTTCAATCGAAATAACGATAGAGTAGAGAGATGCTTAGCTGTAAAGGTCTGAACTGGTGGAACTATGGAATGGAGTTCATCAGAACATTTTCCATGGAAATAACGATAGAGTAGAGAGAGGCATAGCTGTAAAGGTCTGAACTGGTGGAACTAAGGAATTGAGCTCATCAGAACATTTTCCAGGGAAATAACGATAGAGTAGAGAGAGGCTTAGCTGTAAAGGTCTGAACTGGTGGAACTAAGGAATGTCCTCATCTGAACATTTTCCATGGAAATAACGATAGAGTAGAGAGAGGCTTAGCTGTAAAGGTCTGAACTGGTGGAACTAAGGAATGGAGCTCATCAGAACATTTTCCATGGAAATGACGATATAGAGAGAGGTTTAGCTGTAAAGGTCTGAACTGGTGAAACTAAGGAATGGAGCTCATCTGAACATTTTCCATGGAAATAACGATAGAGTAGAGAGAGGCTTAGCTGTAAAGGTCTGAACTGGTGGAACTAAGGAATTGAGCTCATCAGAACATTTTCCAGGGAAATAACGATAGAGTAGAGAGAGGCTTAGCTGTAAAGGTCTGAACTGGTGGAACTAAGGAATGAAGCTCATCAGAACATTTTCCATGGAAATAACGATAGAGTAGAGAGAGGCTTAGCTGTAAAGGTCTGAACTGGTGGAACTAAGGAATTGAGCTCATCAGAACATTTTCCAGGGAAATAACGATAGAGTAGAGAGAGGTTTAGCTGTAAAGGTCTGAACTGGTGGAACTAAGGAATTGAGCTCAGCTGAACATTTTCCAGGGAAATAACGATAGAGTAGAGAGAGGGTTAACTGTAAAGGCCTGAACTGGTGGAACTAAGGAATGAAGCTCATCAGAAGATTTTCCATGGAAATAACGATAGAGTAGAGAGAGGCATAGCTGTAAAGGTCTGAACTGGTGGAACTAAGGAATTGAGCTCATCAGAACATTTTCCAGGGAAATAACTATAGAGTAGAGAGAGGCTTAGCTGTAAAGGTCTGAACTGGTGGAACTAAGGAATTGAGCTCATCAGAACATTTTCCAGGGAAATAACGATAGAGTAGAGAGAGGCTTAGCTGTAATGGTCTGAACTGGTGGAACTAAGGAATGTCCTCATCTGAATATTTTCCATGGAAATAACGATAGAGTAGAGAGAGGGTTAACTGTAAAGGTCTGAACTGGTGGAACTAAGGAATGGAGCTCATCTGAACATTTTCCATGGAAATGACGATATAGAGAGAGGTTTAGCTGTAAAGGTCTGAACTGGTGGAACTAAGGAATTGAGCTCATCAGAACATTTTCCAGGGAAATAACGATAGAGTAGAGAGAGGCTTAGCTGTAAAGGTCTGAACTGGTGGAACTAAGGAATGAAGCTCATCAGAACATTTTCCATGGAAATAACGATAGAGTAGAGAGAGGCTTAGCTGTAAAGGTCTGAACTGGTGGAACTAATGAATTGAGCTCATCAGAACATTTTCCAGGGAAATGACGATAGAGTAGAGAGAGGCTTAGCTGTAAAGGTCTGAACTGGTGGAACTAAGGAATTGAGCTCATCAGAACATTTTCCAGGGAAATAACGATAGAGTAGAGAGATGCTTAGCTGTAAAGGTCTGAACTGGTTGAAATAAGGAATTGAGCTCATCAGAACATTTTCCAGGGAAATAACGATAGAGTAGAGAGAGGCTTAGCTGTAAAGGTCTGAACTGGTGGAACTAAGGAATTGAGCTCATCAGAACATTTTCCAGGGAAATAACGATAGAGTAGAGAGAGGCTTAGCTGTAAAGGTCTGAACTGGTGGAACTAAGGAATGGAGGTCATCTGAACATTTTCCAGGGAAATAACGATAGAGTAGAGAGAGGCTTAGCTGTAAAGGTCTGAACTGGTGGAACTAAGGAATGGAGCTCATCAGAACATTTTCCAGGGAAATAACGATAGAGTAGAGAGAGGCTTAGCTGTAAAGGTCTGAATTGGTGGAACTAAGGAATTGAGCTCATCAGAACATTTTCCAGGGAAATAACGATAGAGTAGAGAGAGGCTTAGCTGTAAAGGTCTGAACTGGTGGAACTAAGGAATTGAGCTCATCAGAACATTTTCCAGGGAAATAACGATAGAGTAGAGAGAGGATTAGCTGTAAAGGTCTGAACTGGTGGAACTAAGGAATGGAGCTCATCAGAACATTTTCCAGGGAAATAACGATAGAGTAGAGAGAGGCTTAGCTGTAAAGGTCTGAACTGGTGGAACTAAGGAATTGAGCTCATCAGAACATTTTCCAGGGAAATAACGATAGAGTAGAGAGAGGCTTAGCTGTAAAGGTCTGAACGGGTGGAACTAAGGAATGGAGCTCATCAGAACATTTTCCAGGGAAATAACGATAGAGTAGAGAGAGGCTTAGCTGTAAAGGTCTGAACTGGTGGAACTAAGGAATGGAGCGGCTTAG
This sequence comes from Acanthosepion pharaonis, assembly GCA_903632075.3. Taxonomy (NCBI): domain Eukaryota; kingdom Metazoa; phylum Mollusca; class Cephalopoda; order Sepiida; family Sepiidae; genus Acanthosepion; species Acanthosepion pharaonis. The sequence continues at coordinate 226,859 of CAHIKZ030000833.1, read as the reverse complement.
CCGTAAAGTTCTTGACTAATGAAACTAAACAATATAGCTCTTCAAAACCTTTTCCATGGTAACAGCGATAGAGAAATGAATGGCCTGAGTCGTTTCGTCTGTCACTATTCCTTACCTTATGTATCTCGAAAGACTGCCCCAGAAACCTTTGAGTATAGTTTTACATCTAGATACTTCTGTTATTTCGTCTATGGGAAATATGGAAAATCATGAATCCCTTACAAAATGTTTCCGAACTCTATGAAGACTATAAAGTGAGTAGCAGTTAGCTCCGGCCCAAATATGACAGTTGGTCTTGAGTCGTCGCGGTTTTGTCTTGACAAAGCTTAAAACTGTTGTCTTTTGGGTGTTTATTTTCCACTTTACAATCCCTTTTTCGCACAAGAAGCGTTGCTCCCCTCTTGTTAATCTATCGTCCTTTCTATGCCAAATATTGAGTTGAGCCCAATTCCTTAGTTCCACCAGCTCAGACCTTTACAGCTAAGGCTTACAATACTACAAACACCGTGTTAAATCATCATCATTTCTTTCATTTTCTTTTGGTAAGAAGGTAAATTATACTCATACAACTTCTTCCTTAGAAATGTCACTTTGTTTCATAGACTCTCGAGGGGAATGCTTCTCCGACCACTACAATCTTAACCTCGTCGAATCAAGGGTCAACCGTATCCTACATATACTTATATATTTCACAGTACGTACTCATTTTTACGCACTTACAACTATCTCTACCTTGAGTAGCTCTTCGGCCTTGTATTGGGTAAACAATGCTATAAAAAGCAATATGTCTCTTTATGTGTTAATCGCTTTGATCATAAAGCTTGCAATTATTTAAAATATTTTTTGTTTATTTATTTTTTTTTTTTTAAGAAAGAACGATGCATCTGATTTCCGGCCGGTTTGAAGATGAGACAATTTCACGCATTCGTCAGACAAACATCAGGGCTAAAATAACAGACATTGTTCTAACAAGAAGCTACCGCGTAAACATGGCGGTGGGGGAAGGGTTATAGTCGTTGCTGTCATCATCAGCGTGAAAAGCACTGTTGTTGTGCTGGTTGTCGTCGTCGTTGATGTTGTTGTTGTTGTTCAGTTCGGTATTTGAGTAATGAGTCATAGGGAAAGGATGACAAAAAGCCATTGACTATGGTTGTGAAATGCAAGTGGTTGGGGGCGTGTGAGAAATCAACCAGACAGACAGACAACTAGAAGATTTTCGGCAGGAAGAATTAAAAGCCGACTAAGACAAAAGAAAAAAAAAAGAAGAATCTGCAGAAAATTCCGGAGGTGATGGAGAAAGAACATTCCAACCGTGTCTGCACACCGAGAAGAAAAAGCAAGGGGGAAAATGCATGAAGAAAACGGTGGGAATTCTTCAGGCTCACGTGACCTCCGGCTTCCGGTTTAGCGTCGGTTATTTTGCAAAAATAAAATAGAATAAAAAAAAAAGTAAAAAAAAAAAAAAAAACACTGAAAGTGTTTGTTTTATCGTTGTTATCCTTCTCGGCGTGTGTATATGTGTCTCCCCATTTTATGTATGTATGGGTGTTGTGCCTGCGTGCGTGTGTGTGTGTGTGTGTCTGTGTGTGTGTGTGTGTGTGTGTGTGTGTGTGTGTGTGTTTTGTGTGTGTGCAAATAAGCTTCTGTTTACACTTTTGCAATTCGACTTAATTTCATTAAATATGATCCTAACGTCGCGCATACGAAACATTTACATGTATGCATATGTTTATCTTTTAATATACATACAAGTGAAAAGCAAAAGATGCCTTTTAAAAGCTAAACAAAGTATTAAAAAACAAGAAAATAGTTTCAAACTCCGTAATATCGATGTCTTTAATCAGTGTCTTTATTTGGTCATCTTCAACGGTTGCAGATTAGCAAAACAAACCTCGATTTAATGAACTCTTGGGAGAATGTGTTCCATATATCCGTTAGGGCCTTAAATCCGATAAATCTGTCATTTCGTAAATATAAGCATCCGCATTTAATGAACATCTATTTAAAGACGTGATTTGCTCAAAATCAAATTTTTCAGTTGTAAACCCAGCGAAAGACTACACTCAGCTATGGCACCATAACCATAAATGGCACTTATCTTTTTGCTGTTTGTACAGCTTTTTCTTTCTTTTTCTTTTTTCGTAAAGAAATATGTAGTGACAAAAATTCATCATATTTTCCTCCATGTGTACTTTTAACACAATCTACGCATGAATCATATAAAAATATGCGTTGAAATGTCATTTTCGTAATATATATATATATATATATATATATATATATATATATATATATATATATGTTCATGCTTCTCTTGTTCATGCGCATGTGTCGTCAAAACAACGTTAACAAATCAATTCCGATGAAGTCCCAACGGAAAAAAATCCGTTCGACCATATACAAAGATTCATCTCTTCAGACCTAAGGATTTTTTTTAATAAATGCAATCAATTTGTCCAGACAAAAGGGACGGAAAAAAAAAGAAAAAAGGAAAGAGAAAAAAAATTATATTAAAAGAGGAATAAAGAAAAAGAAAAATTTCTATATAAGGTTTGAAAATTTTTTGAGATGGGGGGTGAAGAAAGAGAGAGATGAGGGAGAGAAGAGGGGGAGGGAAGAAAGAAGGTGAGCTTAAGAGAGAGAGGGAATGAAAATATATATAAAGTTACCAATTTTTATCTTTTAATCTGATAGTTCCTATCACTTTAAACGTTATTTTTTAGCGGATATTCATATTTGAATAGACGATCTGTTTATTTATTAAACTATATATATATTAAACTATATATATATATATATATATATATATATATATATGTGTGTGTGTGTGTGTGTGTGTGTGTGTGTGTGTGTGTGTGTGTGTGTGTGTGTGTGTGTGTGTGTGTTTTCCTACGGGTCTGAAATAAAAATTTATTAAAGAAAACTATGCGCTCTCTAGCAAGATTAGATTCAAACCTGCGTCATCGTGGCCAGAGGGACCTACCGTTAGGGCCGTTGTATCCTTCATAGATTACCTTGACTTTCACGGTTAGCTTTCTGTTTTTATTTGTTTTTTTGTTTTTTAGCGTTCGTAAATTTCAAAGTTTTGAAAACCTAACGATGTCTTTACTTCTGTTTATAAATAATTGTTGCAAAATAAAAATCATTGGATTTGCCTTGATAAAGTCCATCAGAGGACAAAACGCGTTGGTAAAGTAAAGTTTTCTTATTGTCTTCATTCATAAGCTGAGGCATAGTGCACTTATACTCTGATTCAAGCTAATCACAAACGTGCTGTGTTGATAGGTAAATAAAACTTCATTTTTGCATATAATGCCAGTTTCATGCAAACGTTTCTGTCTCTGTTTAAAATTTAAAATTTTTCTCTTTCATCTAGCATTTTTTATTATTTATTTACTGGTTAATTTTATGGGATTGATTTTTTTTTGATTGTTTCATTCCCATTAGGACAATTCAAAGACCGGAGCGATAAAGATTCATGCTAAACCTACTACTGGCATTTTTAAAAAAAAAACAAAAAAAAAAAAACTTCTTTTTACAGAATATATATATAAAAAAAAACGAAATTACAGCAAATTTCAAAGTAAAATGAAGATCTGGTCATCACGCTATCGAAATTAAATTATCTAATAACATTCGTTGATCCAGTCACGCAATAATATTGTTTACATCACACTACCTTTATTCAAATATCTTTCTGACGTCACTGAACCCCAATACCTCAATGAAACCCTATTGAAAATTATTCTAATGTGAACAGGGTTAGAGCGGACAAATTGAATGGGAAAGAAATAACCCCACGAAAGGAATTTTCAAAACGGAATTATGAAAAAAAAAAAAAGAAAAAGATAATGGTGAAATTATGTATTCCCTTTAATTGGAATAACAGCCGGTGTAGAATACTGTCTTTGAAAAAATCTAGGGAAAAAAAGAACAATGTTAATATCTAAATACAGACACAACAACAAAATTCCAACTACACTACCTACAACCACATCACCTCTCCAAAAACTAATCAACCAATATCCTGTAAGATAAAAGATACTGTCTAATCCTTAGTTCGTGGATATATTCATTATCACACCACAAACATCCAAAATAAGCGTCTCCTTAAATTGATATCGTTTTTTCGTGTTAAAATACTGGTTTTCGTTAGGTAGGTGATGTATTCAATCTATCCTGTGAGTATCACATTTTCCAAGCCCTCTTTCACCATTATTTGCACTAGACGTTTCAAGTTTCTATCTCAGCTTGCTTACGGCAACATCACGTTAAAACATCGGTTCTCGTACGATCACCGAAGTAAAGCAACGTCGATCTTAGTCAGTACCTCGATGGGTGACCGCTTGGGAATACCAGGTGTTCTATGTTTGGGTATTCGTTAATTTTATATAATTTTGTCATGTTTAAATACCGCTTCTAGCTAAGGTAGGTTATGCATCGTTTTCCTCCGTTTCTCTTACCATCAATCTGCCCTGTGTGTATCATATTTTCCAAGCCCTCTTTCCTCATTATATCCCCTAGCAATTGCAAACGCACTCACCACATGTTATCACCCCCATCCCTTTAAAAGGCATTCTTTTTAAGCCATTTTGTATAACAGACTTATTTATCCTTAGCCTAAATATTTTTTCTCTCTGATAAGCTTTTGACATTATTGGTATTTCCACGGAGTTACGTCCCTTTCCTCTAAATTTCAGGCTGGTTAAGCACAGTAAAGTAGTAAAGCATGTATAAGTATTATGGATCAATGGAAGGTTTTGAAAACAAATTGTTTTATATGATTTTATTGCTTGTCTCACTCTACATATTAGCCTCGCCTACCTGGGATTCTGATATCTATATAAATTTCCTCAATTGGGTAACAATTTTCCTTGTGGCTGAAAAATTATTTTCCGCCCTAAAATCCTTTTCTTACAGACGAAACGTCACAAGTCTCTCACTGTTCTATCTCCTTGGAAAGTGTTCAAACGAATTACATTTTTTAATTTCACCAGGTTTAACCATCACGGCTAGGACCTACCATGACACGCCTATCGTAGCGAACTACCCTCATTCCTTTCGCATTTAGTGAGATGTAAGTTCCACTCGAGCGGACTCTTCCAATGAACCGCCGATTTGTGGAACCGATGAGGATGCATTCCCGACGTAACAGCAACATAACCGATAAACACCAACTTATTGACTATTCATATGAATAAAAGAACCAACAAATTAGCCAGGTATGAATCACACCAGGAATATATTAGGATATGCCTGAAGGATCAACTAGTACTGACCAATTTCAGGATTGATTTGGAACCATCAATAGGTAACCATAATGATGCGTTTTTAGTATTATGATACCGACAAATACAAGACTTCTCCAGGGAAGTCAGGCAGGATACTATACAGTTCTGCCAGGAAACTGTCACAGCAACAACAGCAGAAATCAGCCGACTTGATGAGCATATAAAAAAAAACGAAAGAAACTGAGAAATATATTAATATAAGGAATGTTATAAAAGATCCCACAGACCAAATATGAAAAAGAAAAACTGAAAAACAAAGAAAATTGAAATGGAATATTTCCTCTAGGTAGAAGAACAAAAGAGAAATCAAATTCTCAGCCAGAAAAAAAAAATGAATGACCATACCACAAAAGAAAGCAACACACCGCGCAACCACACCCATCACAACACAACAAATGCAAACAAAAAAACAAACCACACCAACAGACAACCATCAAATTGATCAAGTCTAGGGTTAAACGTTATCTTCCCAGCATAATCCCATAAACTGTTCTTCTTAATCCGTGGCGTTCTACTTCGAGTGGATCTCGGGCCATGTAGCATAAATATTTCTATCTTTGAAATAGAGTGAATGTAAGGAACGATGGTGAAATGGAACAAATGGACACATAGAATTAGAACGAGTCAGCTGGGAATTTCTAGGAGTTGTAATGAGGAAAGAGGGCTTGGAAAAATTAACACTCACATGACATATCGAATGCAAAAGGGACAGAATAAGTACTGGTATAAAAGATAAATGTTACTAAGAGAAGTACGAGATAAGATGTTGTGGAGGGCCATGATCGTCTACTGTACATAGAAGTCAGAGTATCGTCCTTTTTCATAGACATTAATTTCTTTAAATTTGTAGTTTATAATTACTTTCTTCTTCTTTTTATTTGCTTTCTTTTCTTTTTTTTAATCTTTTTTCCTTCTTTTTCTACTTGTTCTTCTTTTCTTCTTTTTCTTCTTCTTCTTTGCCTTCTTTTCTTCTTTTTTTTCTTCTTCGTTTTTTCTTCTTTGTCTTCTTTTCGCTATCTTTTGAATCTTTTTTCCTTCTTTTTCTACTTGTTCTTCTTTTCTTCTCCTTTTTCATCTTCTTCGTTTTCTTCTTCTTCTTTGCCTTTTTCATCTTTTTAATCTTTTTTCCTTCTTTTTCTTCTTGTTCTTTTCTTCTTCTTCTTCATCTTTTTTCTTCTTCATATTTTTCTTCTTTTACTTCTTCTTCTTGTTCGCTTTTAATTTGTAAATTTAGCAGGATTTTTGTTTTTATTCTCCTTCCATATTCGTTATTAAACAAGGTTGCTAATATATTCTTTTTTCTCTTTTTTATTCTCTCTCTTCTCGCACTCCTCCTCCTCCTCCCTCTCTCTATCCCCATCTCTCTCACTTTCTTTCTCTCTCTTTCTCTCTCTTTTTCTTTCTCGCTCTTTCTTTATCTCTCTCTCTCTCTCTCTCTCTCTCTCTCTCTGACCCCAAAACAACTGAAAAACGAATTGCCAAAAAAAACCACGTCTCAAAATGAATTTCACTTTATATTGGGGATTCAAACAAAGGGCTTAATGAATTGGCCTAGTTTCCATATTTCATCAATAACTTTAACTCGTTAACCTTAACTTTGTCGAATTACACTCTTCATGATCGATTCACATATTTTTTTAAAAACCTCGTCTCGATAACTGCTTTGCAAAATGCCATTTAGCTTTGCTTGCACTTAATTTCCCATATAAATTTAATAAATCAGGAATAAACGCTAATGCATATATATATGGGAGAAATTTTCATAGAAAATACTCGTCCTCCGACAGGAATCGAACCTGTATCCTATACGAAACCGTCATTTAGCCTGACATGCTCTCAACCGATCGAGCCACAGAGGATCGCTCGATTAGCAAGGTCGAATTTACTACCTTTAAACTTCAATCTTCCATGAATCTCTCACGCACATTTATATCTACTCAAAGCGTGACATCATTTGTTTACATTTCGATACGCTTTGAGCAGATATGAATGTACATAAGAGATATCACTATTCCAATGTCCTTACAATATGCTCTGAATTATCTCTCCTCGTCTTACAATCTCCTCATACCTCTTGAGAGGCGCAGTATTTATAATGTCAGGAATAGTCCATTATTATTATTATGGGAAAGTTCCCATAACACCCCCACTTCCGAAGCTTTTTAATATTTTTTTTCTCTTTGGATCTATTACCAAAGGTTCTGTGAACTCCCTTTTTCTGAACTATTTTCGTGAATACTTCTTCTGGACTGGGTAGAGGATAGTGGTAGTCTTTTATCGCTGCCTTCAAACCCGTTGAGAAATCAGCGCATACTCGAATCTCCCCTGATTTTTTTTTTTTTTTTACGTAAACCGTGGGTGCGGCCCATTGACTTTATTCTACTTTTGTCAATATGCCGGTGTTTTCGAGTCTAGCCAATTCTTGATCTATTTTTTTCTATTGAAGCAAACGGTACGCTCCTTTTTTGTCTTGAAGATAGGTTGAGCGTTTTCTTTTATTTCTATATTTGCTGCCATTTTCTTACATCTTCTGAGACCTGCTGAAAATACTTCGGGGAGATTCTCTTTTACTTTCTCTTTTATCTGCCTCGGTCGATAAACTTTTTACATTTTGGCAATACGTACTTATTGGTAAATCCCAAAGTTCGAATTTTTGCATCGAGTCCGTACCAAATAATTTTTCTGTATTTCTTAGCACATACATTTTCAATTTTTTTGGTCATTCCATTGAATGTCACATTTGTAATCACTTCATTCTCAAATTTTATAGCAATTTTATCGGTAGGTTTGTTCAGTTTTCTCCATGTTTGTACGTTAATAATAGTTAAGTCCGACCCAGAATCCAACTGTAGTCTGACTTTTCTGTTTTGCATTTCTACTTGCACGTATTTTCTTATGTTAGTCTCATCCGCTTGGTCAGTCCTCGTGATTATTATTCTGCTTTTGCTTTCTCTTCTAGTCGAACAATGAGAACTTTTATGTCCTACTTTTTTGCATGATAGACAAGTTTTAAAACGGTATGGACAGTCTTTATACCAATGCCAAGTCCCACAGCGATAGCATGGACTGGGTGGTAGTTTTTTCTGATATTGACTTTTTGAAGTAGAAAATTTTCTTTGACTTGTTTTTGAGGAGGGAAATTTGGTTTGGTTTGTTTGTGAGGAGGGAAAGTTGGTTTGTCTTCGTACTTTACGTATGTGCGCGATGCCAGCTTCTTTTATATCTTTTGAGTCTTATGCATCTTTGGCAGTCTTCGACCAGTTTTTGAAGTGTCAAATCTTGTTCACTCTCCAATTTTGTAAGGATTCTGCGTCTAATTTCCGCGTCTTTGGTTGACACCAGGCCTTGTACGTATATTAAACATTTGAAATTGTCCGAACTGAGTTCCGATAACTTGAAATCATCACAATATTTGTTTACAATAGAAGCGAAAGATATGTAATCTTCGCTCTCCTTTTTTGTTAGATTCGGACATTTCCATCTTTTGTGGAATAGTGAGGTATTAGGGCTGAAAAGTTCTGTTAACAGTTTTATGGCTTCTTTGAAAGTTAACTCATTTGTTTTCCTCAGTAGGATATAATCTACGAATTTGGTATATTCGCATGTGCCTAATTTTCTTAGTAGTAGTCGTACTTTTCTTGCGTCTGACCAATTTCTGCAGTCAAATTCATATAGATCTTCGTACCTTCGGAATTAAGTTGCAAAGGTTTTGTCTTCGTAGGGTGCATATGTGAAATTTTCGATAGTGCTCCAAATAGCGTCTTGTGAGAGAACTGTTTCATTTTCGGAATTTTGCCCTTTATTTGCCATTACACGTAGAAATAATTCTTGTAATTCAAGATTTTTCTGTTCGTTTTTCTGTTGTTGTTCAAATTGGATTTTCATAAGTTCCACAATGATTGACTTAAAATCTTCCATGTTAACGTAATTTTGTGTAAGTATTTTCATTTAGTATAGCCTGATATTCTTGAACCTGTGTACGCCCCCAAAAAAATTCCCAGTGTAGAACTTTTCTTTTTTACCACAGTAAAGTTCATGTCCCCCCAAAAAATGCTCCTTTTTTTATCTTTTCTTTTTTTTTCTTGTTTTTATTATTATTGTCGCGTAGAACTTGTTTTTTTAGAAATCTCCACGTAGAACTTTTTTCTTCAATTTTCTCGTCGACACTATTATGTGCGACGGATAGCAAAAAGGTTTGTCCTCCGCGTAGAGAGTTGGTCTGTCCTTCGGCGGAGCCTCGTCCGGGTTCCTCTCCGCCCGAAGGCAGAGCGTTAGACTGTTAGCCAAGTTAGCCAAGGCCAAGTTGCCTAAGCCAACTTACAATATATGCTCATACCTCTTGAGAGGCGCAGTATTTATAATGTCAGAAATAGCCCATTATTATTATTATGGGTAAGTTCCCATAACACGAAATATTGCATGGGAAACGTTGGCAAAAGTGTCCAGTGAGATTGCTGAACATGCATTTTCAATTTCTTGTATAAGGGCCGCCAATGCAGTCGGTTTTCTGCGATATGCAACATCCTTTAGTACTTGTTGATGCTACACCCATGGGTGTAATGCCATCTGGCGAGAAAATATCGTACTACAGTAAACAGTGTTATAGTAATTTGATAAAAGTACGAACAAGTTTTTCCTTTCCTAAAGTGTGTATGCATCTTTTTTGCGGACTTTGTATATATATATATATATATATATATATATATATATATATATATATATATTCTACAGAATTAATTTTAAACCGACTTAATTTCTTATTGCTGCAAATTTTATTTTATATCCTGTTTTTTTTTTCTTTTTTTTTTTAATGGGGTAGGGGTCGGGGCGAACAGTCGTAATTACGAATGCTGGCCGGCGCTTTTGAGGGACTTAATAATAAAGTTCGAATGTGCGACTTTCTTTGTAGAGAAGACCACCCGTGTGCTTTAGCCCGCTCTGCCGCAGAGACAGCCTCACAGCCCAAGCAAGGTTTAAAAGGTCAACTCAACCTTGCTGGGCTGTGACGTTGCCTGTGGCCGAGCGGTCGAAAGCACACTTGATCAGACGGTGGTTTACTAAAAATCAGTTATCCACTGCAATAAAGTTTGGAGCGTTAAGAAATACGTCCCGCACGCGCACACACACACACATATATATATATATATATATATATATACATATATATATATATATATATATATATATATATATATATATTGAACCGAACATCTAATCCATTTTAGAATTAATAAAAAATAGGATCGTGTCGTTCAGGAGTGGTCAGTAAGTTAATGTCTTCTTAATCTGTTAGCGAGTTCGCCATTAATTACATTAACTTTATTGATTTATTCTTTGAATAACTATTTTACAACATTAATTAAGCTGCATTATTTATTAATTTGAAAAGTATATATATATATATATATATATATATATATATATATATATATATATATATATATTTTCATTGAATACAACAGACAAGGTACTTTTATTTACTTTTTTATACCTTGTCTGTCGTATTCAATGAAATCTGCATGAAATAAGGTTTATATATAATAATAATAATAATAATCTTATAAATATAAGTAACTAGCAGTAGAGCCCGGCGTTGCTCGGGGATGTAACAGTAAGAGATAGACCAAGTATCGACCATCATAAAGACTGAAAAATAAAATTGACAAAGATTATTGTCTAAGGTTGACGGACACGCATGTCTTAATTAGTTTTTTTGTGTTTTTTTTTTACGAATTGGTCAAACCCAAACTCAAACAAAAACATTGTTTTCAATCGTTATGAGTCTACCGATTGAATAGAATTTTATTATAAACAATTGTCTTGTAAGTTGAATTTTTAAAGCATTCTGAATATAAAAATAAAGAAAAAGTGTGCAAGACAATAAGAAATACTACCTGTCAAAAAAAAAATGTTGAAATCGGTTGAAAAGTGTAGGAAATCCGATCCCATATATAAATGAACACACACACACACAACCTGGGTTTTATAATAAGTATAACTCGATATGAGTTGTCCCCCTTTCATTCTGGCGATATGAGTTGTCCCCCTTTCATTCTGGTGAAAAAAAAAAATTGTGTTTTTCCAATTTTGGGCGCTGTTAGAACCACCACAAGGTAATTTTACGTAGTCCTGTGAAGTTTTGTTGAAATCGGTTGAAAAATGTAGGAAATCCAGTCCAATATATAAACGTACAGACACACACACACGTTTTATAATAAGTAAGATTATACTCGTCCGGAAAAACCTTAGGTATTTTGGTTGTAAATGAACAAACCAATACCCAAGGTGGAAAATAAGGAATAAAAAAAAGAAAGAACTAAGAACATGTAATTGAGGCGAAAACAATCGTCCAGAATCCAAGTTCAGAGTTCAAAGAAAAAACCTCCGACACGAGTAAAATAAAAATAACTAAGCGAAGTGTTCAATACGCTAAGTAGAGCAAATCTAACTATGAACCTAAAGAGCCAGACAAACCTACCTAGGTTTCACCTACGCGGACCGTCAGGGTAGGTACGTTTGCTTGGCTATTTAGGTTCATAGTTATATACGGTGTAGGGACATGCATCTATGTTTGCGTTAGCATGAGTGACATCACGACGACGATTCCCATCCCCACTTCCATAATAACACCAATACACGCAATCTACATACATCCCCAAAATTTTTTAAAATTAATCAGTTTGTCTGACGATCGCAAAAGCGTGAAACTCAGGATTGCAAACTCAGGTCAATCCCAATATATATATATATATATATATATATATATATATATATATATATATATATATATATATATATATAAATATATGAAAGAAAGTATGGAAAAAACAAACAAAAGTCCTAATATGCAATTATGCTGTTTTAATGTTAATATGTCAACGTCGGACGTTTCGGTCTAATAAACCATCTTCAGGACATATTCATAAAATATAATTAACACTATCAATTCAACATGACAATGACGATGTACATAAGAACAAGACTTATCCAAATCATTAGACCGAAACGTCCGACGTTGACATTATATTAACATTAAAACAGCATATAAGGATTTTTGTTTGTTTTTTCCGTATATTTTCTTCATACTGTCGGATCTATATCCATATATTTGCTTACATATATATATATATATATATATATATATATATATATATATATATATATATATATATGCAGGTACGATATTGCAGTCGTGTTTCAACACAACGACGCGTGTCCTCAAGCGATTATAAATTACGGGTAACTGAGCGATTAATTTGGTTTCAAAAGCAAAATACATCCTCATATTTGGAAGGAAAAAAAACGCTTGAAGACTTTACCCTGATCAACCAATCGAATCTGACCTACGTTAAATTCAAACTAAGCGAAAAAGAAAAATTAGAAATTATTATCATACAAATGTGTCAAGGTAATGATTTGACATCTAATAGCAGCCAGACATTAACTTAAAGACTGATACAATAAATATAGACACGTCAATCAACTCTGTTAAGAAATAAAAGCGTTAGATGCCAAATCGCCCGAAGAGACGCATCGTTATGTTTTGAAACACGACTGCAATTGTGTAGCGATTCTTACATGCTTTTGTTTTAATATCCCGCGCGCGTATGTGTTCGTGTAAAAATCGATAATATTAATAATAAAAACATTAATTCACTTTTCGTTCAAGACATGTCAAAAAGTGACATCACTTACCGCCCTCCATGGTCTTCCTTTCCTTTCCTTTTCCTTTCCTTTCCTTTCCTTTCTTTTCCTTTCCTTTCCTTTTCTTTCTTTTCCTTTCCTTAACGCCGAGAGATTTTCGAACCTTTTAGATCGTGTTGTCTTGGGTTGGTGCATAATTATCAGGCGTTTTTAAAATAATATTTATTGTGAAAAAAAGAAACATAGCAATTCAACAACAGCATTTTTAGATGATTACTCCGGGACGTATGATCATCAACACGTATTTTTATAACCTGAAAATTAATAATTTTATTTAAAAAAAAGTAAACAAAACAGCAATTTTTGTTAACAAATAAGTCGCCTACAAAAACACCTGATAATTATGCACCAACCCAATAATTCAAATTTGATTATGTTATTTTATTTGATCAAAGTTGTGTATGGAGGAAGAGAGTTTTCATGGATAATACATGGGAACTGTATTTTTGTTTTTTCCTTGGGGGGTGAGTATACGCATGCGCCTGTGTACGTGTTTCACTGTGACACATCATACATCGATTTAAGGAGAGCGCCTCGTTGCGCCTTCTCTGGCTAGCATTCTCGGCTGACATGAAGTGCAAAAACTATATTGAATCAATTGCTAAGTCTGCAGCTAAGAAAATTGGTTCATTGTGTCGTGCGAGACAATTTTTCTTTCCTGAATCTATCTTGCATATCTATGAGTCTATCATTCGTCCATTCTCTGAATATTGCTGTCCTATCTGGTCCGCTACTCCTGCTATGTATTTAGAGCTCCTTGATAAAATGCAAAGAAGAATCAGCAATATTATTGGTCCTGACCTGGCATCTCGTCTTCAGTCACTTTCCCACCGCCATAAAGTTTCTTCCCTGTACCTTTTCTATAAATACTTCCATGGTAATTGTTCGGAAGAACTCTTCACTATGGTACTTACATTTTATAAATTTAAGCCTAGTACTAGATGAGCAACAAGATCTCATCAATTTACAGTTTAACTGGTTTTGATATTTTTTTTTAAGGCGGGAAGCCACTAGCACGCAAAGAATTTCAGAGTTGGAGCGAGAGCAAAGAGGAATGATAGAAGAAAGGATAAAGAGAGGGTTAGGGGATAGATCAGGGCATCTGGAGACGTCGATTGACGTTACATTTGAATAGTTCGAGATTATAGCTATCAGGGAAACAGGAAAAGGGGGGAGTTCCACAGGCGAGAAGTGCGAGACATAAAGCTATTGGAGTAGAAGAGACCGCTACATTTAACAGTTTCGACAGTGAAAAGGTGAGAGCGAGATGCCAGCCTAGTTGAACGCTTAAATTCATGAAGTCTGGGAACCAGCGAAAGCAGCTCATCGGAGCAGTTACCGTGAAAGTATTCGTAAAAAAGACAGTGGGAGGCGACGGCACGTCTCTGTGAGAGAGCGGCTGCAGACGAGATGCCAGATCAGGGTCAATTACATTGCATATCAGTCTTTATATTTTATCAAAATTAGAAGGAGCTCCAGACCATATACGGTAGCAATCCTCCATGCAAGGGCGAATGGTTGATTTGTAGATTTGAAGGATCGACTCCGGTGAGAAAATTTTCTTGGTGCGGCACAGGGAGCCAACTTTCCTAGCAGAGGGCGAAGCTATTGACTCAATGTATTTGTTCCATCTCAGGTCAACGGACAATGCGAGACCAAGTAGTCGCAAAGAGGTGCTCTCGGGGAGTTGAGCGTCAGACATTCTAATGGGAGGCAGGGAAGGATCTCTGTGGAGAGTAATAGAGAACAGTTTTGTTTTTGAAGCATTAAAGTTAACTAGACAATTCTTGTCCCAGTAACCGTAAGCTTCATTCTAACACTTTCTTTTTTCGCACTAATCGCTTGTGGAACTCTATTCCGGCTTTTTGCTTTCCAGTCAAATTTGATCTTCAGAAATTTAAATACAATGTCAATCGCTATCTACTGTCAACCTGATTACTCTTTTATTGTTCTCGCTTTTCAATAATGTTTCTGTTTTCTAATATTCTCATCTTTGTCGTTATTATCACAACGTTTCGGCCGTATGAACTCTAACCTATTGACCAGTTATTTGTTATCACTCTCAACCAATTAATAGTGATTGAATTAAAAAATATAATTGTTTCATTCAAATGTAATCAAATAACAAAAAGTGGAACCAGCGTCTCCTTTCCAAGATTAGAGAAACTTACCTGAGCCCAGTTAGAGAACACCTGACCATTTCCCCCGTAGGTGACCAGCTCGTGGGGAAACAGGGCCACTTGCGGATCTAGATTGTTCATGATCATATGAATAATTGCAGCGGCTTGTTTGCATCGGGTCGGGTATTCTTCGATCGGGTAGGCCCTAAAAACAAACAGCAGTATTAAACACTAAGCCATAACATGTGTACGATGGAAATATGGCAGACATTTACAGTTATTTTATTCTTTTTGATTAAAGACCGCTAAAAACGTTTCCTAAGCTAGATGTGAAGTCTCTTAAAGGCCGCTGTTGGCCTCGACGCCAAAAGTGGTTACTAGGCTCGATGTTAAGTCTCTTAAAGACGACTGCTGGCTTCGATGTCTCAAAAGCGGTTACTAGGCTCGATGTCAAGTCTCTTAAATGCTGCTGTTGACCTCGATGTCAAAAGCGTTTACTGGGCTCAATGTCAACTCTCTTAAATGCGACTGTTGGCCGCAATGTCAAAAGCGGTTACTAGGCTCGATGTCAAGACTCTAAAAGGCGGCTGTTGACCTCGATGTCAAAAGCGGTACTAGGCTCGATGTGAAGTCAGTTCCGTTTTATATCAAGTTTCAGAAAATCATCTCTCAATCGGATGTGAAACTCGATGCCATGTTCCTTCAAACACGTCTGTTAATCTTGATGTGAAATCCCTTGAAAGCGGGTGTTAATGCCGATGTCAAGTTCCTTTAAGGTATCCGTTAAAGCTGATGTTAATTTCTTAAAAAGCGGCTATTAAAATCGATGTCAAGTCCTTTACTATTTATCGAAGCCATATTATAATTTCCCTCTGAATTTGGGGAATGAGGTGTTATTATTATTCCTAATATTGACAATCAGACTAATGTCGATTGCCTCTATATCTACTAGCTTAAAAGCCGCCCTATCGAACAGCATTTAAGCTAGCTCCTGCGGAAGTTTCTTGATTGGGCCTTCATCACAATATGTAAGGAGTAGATGCAATAGACAACAATAAACTACAGAACTCAGAATTGATAGCTGCATTTAAGTATTGAATTAATATTTAAGCTTAGCCTTTTAAATGTTCAATTCTTCTGCCTCCATTTAATTTAAGGACTATTTGATGTGCGTAGGTCCTTACTTTCAGTACAAACAATTATTTTTATATCATCTGTGCGTTTCACTGGATTTGGCGAGTAATTTCAATTATTCCCAAATTTATTTTCGAGCTATAAAAATTGTTATTGGAATTTGGAAACTGCAATCTGTACTGCTTGGCATTCGTAGAGGAAGTTCCATTTCAGAGTGTTTGGGTGTCAATCTGAGGAAAGTTCAGACGGAAAGATTTGGATGAGTCTAATGGTGATTACGAAGGTTTTTGAAGTGATCATTAATGATGGCGATATTATACCTCGATTGACATTTCCACAGGGCCTCAGTTTTAACATGGAGGCCTACATCAAATGCCTTGAGGAGGTAGTACTGTCCTGTGTCAAGAGGGTGGCTGCTGGTAAACACTATGTCTGATAACAGGACTCTGCACCATGCCACACAAGAAAAAGAACCCTGTCAGACAAATTCTACGACCACATCACCTTCTTACATCTGGCCACCTAACTCCCCAGATTGCAATTATCTTGATTATTATGTGTGGGGTGCAGTCGAGCAAAAGACTAACAAAACACCTTGTAACACCAAAGA
>CAHIKZ030000833.1:100000-197500 GCA_903632075.3 Acanthosepion pharaonis | reverse complement strand
AGAGTGAAAGAAAAATATCCATATGTTGTTAATTAAAGCCACTATATGAAGCTTAGGACATCTCATGATCAAACATAATAGACATTCGTTGTCTGTTATATTTAACAATATATCTTTGAATAATGATCTGTTGCACCTATATACTATATATCTATGTGTGTGTGTGTGTGTGTGTGTGTGTGTGTGTGTGTGCGTGCGTTGAAATAGTAAAACAAAAAATATTAATATACAACCCAGTGCGTCTGAAGATTTTAATTTCTTAATTTTATATTTTTATTGTCCAATATATATATATATAGATAGATAGATAGATAGATAGATAGATAGATATTCATGGCCTGAAGATAGCGGGATGCATGACATAGATTGTCCACTTCTATATTTATATCATCTCTATCCCTGATATTGAGTACTTTAACCTAAAAATATACCATACATTAAAACTATAATTTTATCATATATATATATATATATATATATATATATATATATATAATCTTTAATATATTGTCCTATATGAATTACAATTGTATTAACCAGGAATAATAATATTAATAATAATAATATTAATAATAATATTATTAATATATCTTATTTTATTTTATTCCTACTTTGCTGGTAATCTTTAACATTTTATGTGTTAACTATAAATTATTGTGATATATTTTTCAAGTGTCACCGTGATATGTCTCCATATGATAAGCCATTCTTCCTCTTTACCCCTTCCCTGCTTTACAATTTGCCTTCTTTTTTTCTTTTTTTCTCTTCCTGTCTAAAAATTATTTAAGTGGTCAAAGTGTCTGTCCTCTTGACTGAGTACACTTGAACCTACGTAAATTATTAAAGGATGATTTAAAAACAACTTTATCCCTACTTTCTATTACCAATATAGATCATTGTATAGTCCACCCACTCCCCTCACCTCTGTCACCTTATATCAATCTAAAATTATCCCCCAAACACTTATATTAAAAATAAAAGAAACCAAATTCCTTTGTAACTAGAGATGCACCTGGAGATGAAGCAGGAAAAATTTGTTTTCTGGTGAAATAAATTATAGTCATGGAACCTTAAGGTTGTCTCTTTCTTAATTATTTAATTTTACATATATATATATATATATATATATATATATATATATATCAAAGTGTAGGAGAACGAACAGTAGGATTACGGCGTTCATAACATTCATTTAAAAATAGTGCTCAATACACAAAGTAGAGCCGTAAAGATGTAGTTATCTTATGCAGTGTTACATTAGAACATGCACATATTCACTACAAAATTGTACATTTTTGTTTCGACGTCAAAAAAGGTTTTCCCCTTATTTAGACATCTCATCAGGTGGGAAATCAGAGTGACACTCTATCTTAATCAAATTTACTGATAATAATTTGATTGGAGGCTGTTCAAAATACGGGAAAGGCGCGTGAACCGGGCGATAGGCGAATCTGTCTACTCCTATTGTTTTCTTCGTAATATCATGAACAACACATTAGTTGAATAATAACAGCCGAATATTTCTTTACTGAAATTCATATCTTTTTGTCATTGTATATTATTTTGTTTCTCTTTGTTCTCTTCTTTATGACACACAGACATTTTTATTTACACTATTTACATTCTGACTATTGTCCTCATCTTTGTTGTTGTTATCACAACGTTTCAGTCGCCGTGCCCGCTGGCCTTCATCAGGTGTATATCAGATCGAGATCTTATTTTAAGTACCGCCCGGTTATTGCTCGCCCTTTCCAATGAGTCCAAGTACACACAACCCGGCCCAGGGATTGAACTCACATTTACTATATTACCAAATTCACGAACCAACGCTTTCATCCATTGGGCTATTGTCGTGTAGAACTAAAATAAGATACACCTTTACATATACAGGCTTAGGATGAATTGATTTAAAAATATATAGTATTTTTTTAAGAAAGTCTAATTTAACAAATAATTTTGACTTATTCAGATAATTCCATAATTGTTTTTTATGCATTTAGAATAATGCAAAATATCAGATGACAACAATGCTTATTATGAACGCTGTACATATTTTAACTCACAACTGAATTTTGACGAAGCAGATATAAATCAGTTCTGTAAAAACATGATGAATAAACTTTATTGAGAGAAACATTGCTCATATATTGTAATTTTTATTTGATTATTGTGATTGTTATATGACAGAATTATATCAGTAATTAAAATTAAAATTTTAAATACTAGCCAAATACCCGTTCTACAAACACAGAAAACTAAGTTGTCATCGATGTTCTCTTCTTCTTCTATTTGTCGTGTGCCTTCTGGGTGTAGATTCTCCACAATTTCCTGTCCTTTGTAGCTTTTAAAAAATATATATTTTTTTATCTCTCCTAAACCTTGCCCCGATTTATATTTTATTCAAGGTCACCAGGTAGGTTAAGCACTGTTTTCCTCTGTTCCTCTTGCCTTCAAACTGTCTTGGGAGTATCAAATTTTCCATGCTTTCTTTCCTCATTATGTACCTTAGAAATGTAAATGACTCTTCTTGATGTTATGTATAAGTGACCATTTTATTCCCATTTTCTCTAAAATTTCATCGTTGCTCACATGTTTCGTCTATGGTATCCTCAGCCTCCTACTGTAGAACCCCATTTCTGTTGCTTCAAGTCTCTTGAATTGTTCAGAATTCACTACCATACCGGGGAACTGATATGTAACAGTCTAATACTCATTTCTTTCTTTCTAACGAAACTTTTCTGTTTCTTAATACTTTGCTTATCATTTGGAAGGCATCTTACTATACTTGTTTTATTTTGGCATCTGCAATTTGTAATTTGTATTTTGGGCTGTTATTTTTTGCTGACGACCATACATTGTGTCTTCTTGCAATTACTGTTTAGTCCTATCTTCTTGCTTTCCTTCTATAGGAGTTCTTGAACTTACTTTACCTCACTAAAATTTCTGTATAAACAACATTTTCAGCAAGATATCTATTTTATAAATTCTTTTTTTTTTGTCATTATGCTAAGTCATTTTGAATTTCTGACTCTGGATGTAGAAACAGACAGCTTAATCTTAAATCTTTTTCTTAAATTTATATTAAAATTAATTTTTAAAAATCAGTTCGGAAAACTTACTATTTTTTACTTATTTAAATAATTCCGTACAGTTATAAGATCTAATTAAATAGATTATTTTGATTTATTAAATAATTCCATAATTTCCTCGGTTCCATTCGACTAATTTTCAAGAATGTGAAATAGCAGACGACAGCAATGCTTATTATTACGAACGTTAAAACAGATATGAATTATTTCTAAATACAATGAATTCAAAGATTTGATAGAAATTTGCTTATATATGTAGGTATAGCAAATTTTGTTTTTAAATTTGAATTAAAAATAAATAAATTATTATATAAATGAATTATTAAACTGTAAAATTTACAGCAATTATTAAATAATATATTTACTAATAGTAAATAAAAAAGAACAAATTAAAAATTGCCAATTATGATTTGTAGTTAGAATGATACATTTACCTTTAAAGTTGGTAACCAATCTAGGAGAAGAAAAATTCTGAATTCAAACGAGACTGGGAAGGGTTGGGCTCCGTCAGGTTATCTTGCTGCTGCTACAACTACAGGAACAGCTTACAGGACTCCTGATTCTGATCGTGAAAGGAATAGTGACACATGGTCTGAAGATCGCTTGAAGCATGGCATATATTTTGCTTATATTATTTTTTTTAAATATAAGTATGGATTATGTTATTTTTTATGTTATGCTAACCCGGCGGAAAATAGCCTCAACATGTCAGGTGCTGATGGTCCTGTAAGAAGCCGCTGTGAAGCACAGGGGTCATGACGTAAAGGTTATCAGCATAACACGTGAGACTGGCATGTCGATTTACAAATTTCAACTGAAGCCGTTGCTTTCCCTTTCGCAGGTAAATGAACCCATCTCTTCTTCCCACAGCCGGGGGTTAGTAGCAGGGCAGACTGGCCTCTCTAGCATTGGTTAGTAATCTGTCTAGGAGAATACAACTCTGAATTCAAAACTGTTTCGATGTGGGGAACGCAAATTGACTTCGCAAAACCCATTTCTTATGGAAACCACAGTAGCACCTTGAGTCATGTGGCTGTGACAATAAGAAAGAAAGAAAGAAAGAAAGAAAGAAAGAAAGAAAGAAAGAAAGAAAGAAAATTCAAAAGGAGAGGTTAGGAAAAATGTAAAAGAAAGAAAGAAAGAAAGAAAGAAAGAAAGAAAGAAAGAAAATGAATCAGCAGGCAATTGTAATTGAAAAAGAAAGGGGATATAAAATACGGGAATTCCAAAAAAGAAAAGAATAAAAGTAGGAAAGAAAAGAAAACAGAAAGAAAGAAAGAAAGAAAGAAAGAAAGAAAGAAAGAACAAAGATGAAGAAAGGAAGGATGAAGGAAAAGATAGAAAATTAAAAAGGAAAGGTATGGAAAAAAAAATGTCTATATGAAATGAAGAATTAAAAGAAAGATACAAGCGAAGAGGAAAAAAAAGAAAAAGAAGGAAAGAAACAAAGAAAGATAGAAAATGAAAAATAAGCAAAAAAGAAAAATGGAGTAAAAGAAATTATGAATAAAGGAAGTAAAAGAAACTGACAACCAGAGATGAAAGAAAAAGGAAAGAAAAAAAAAAGGAAAAGAAAGAAAGATTTAAATTGAAAACTGTTGCCATATCTGGTCTGGTGCTCCTGTTAATAATCTCGAGATTCTTGTCAAAATCCAAAGAAAGATCTGCAATGTAATCGATCCTGACTTGACATCTCAACTTCAGTCATTTTCTTACAGACATGATGTGATTTCCTTCTGTCTCTTCTACTAACGTTTTCATGGCAACTGCGCTGACAAGCTTTTGTTTTCCCCTGGTGCTCCGACTATATGAATTTAAACGTGCTACTAGATTGGCATCTAGGTCCCACCCTTTTACTGTTAAATTAGTTAAATGTAACCGCCACTTCTACTTTAACAATTTCTTTTCTCGCCTGTGGGAACTCCCTTCTGATTACTTGCTTCCCTGATAACTACAAACTAAAAAAAAAACGCAACGTCAATCGCCATCTCCTGTCTTCTTGAACCCCGTTCATCTTTCCTCAATCCTTACTATTCTCAGTCTTCTCTTTCTCTTGAACGCAATCTTCAGGCCATGTGTATATTGATGAACTTTTTAATCTGGCATTATTTCTTATTAATATGAACTTTTTATTGTGTACCAGATGCCATCCTTGGTATTTCAAACAGTTAAATTAACATCAACCAGTCGTGATTTAAATACAACGTCAATGGCCATCTTTTGTCGTCTTGTCGTTATAACCATTGTTTCAACAAAATGGGTATTTTTGTAGTGACGTTATAACATATTTATGTTATAATTTTTGAATAAATACTATATATGTGTGTGCGTGAACGTGTGTATATGTGTGTGTACGTGTGTATGTGTGTGTGTGTATAATTGTGTATTTGGGCAACACTCTCCCTTTTCTACAAGTTTCATTAAAAAATGTCTGACAGGGTACTATGGTTAAGTTTTTTTATTTAATTTTTCTTGTGTTCTTATCATTTTTTCCTTTTCTGGGCAAAAATAAAGTAGAAATTGCCCGAATGTTCTTTATGTCCAACTGGCATTCCGGTTTTTTTTTTTTTTGTTTGTTTTTTTTTGTTTTTTTATTTTTTTACTTTTTGTTTTCTTTCTCTCTCCAACTTGAATTTTTTTTTAGCTTCTCTTGCTAAGCTTCTATTTTATAAATACAATAGTAATTTATCTGTGAAACAATCAGCTTTACGGTGACAAGAAGACTGCATTGCTTTTAAACCCCCTTTTTGGTGTCGATGATTTGTCTATTAAAGAGAAAAGTGAAAATTAGCGGCTAAAGACATTGCTGATGACCTTGAAGAAGCCGTACCCCAAATTACACAGACCAGGTTAAAGTTGATTTTATTTTGGCCAGCGTAAAAAAAAAATGCTTGAATAAACAGTTTCGCAGTTTTTACGAAGCATGTATGAGATATTCCGTCTCTCCAACTATTTGCCCTTAAATGTCCCCGAAGGTGGCCCTCAAACGCATTGTCAAGTGACTTGTTTTTTATCATTTCACCCCAATCAAGACTGCAATGCCACGAATACACGGGGTGGGGTTACAAAGGGTGAAAGCGGGAGAAAAGACTGGGTACAGTTGGGGATTGAGGAAAAGACAAAAGATGAACGGTGTATATATATATATATATATATATATATATATATATATATATATATATATATATATATATGCATTTTCATCAAAAACGACAGACAAGGTACTACGTTTAAGCTTTTATTTGTTTTTGTTTTTTGTTTTTTTGTACAGAAAAGAAAGCTCTTGTTCGAACACAAGAATAATTAAATAAAAACTTAACCGTAGTACCTTGTCTGTCGTTTTTAATGAAACATGCATAAAGGAAGGATTGCTGCCTAAATATAGAACTATATATATATATATATATATATATATATATATATATATATATATATATAATTGCATTGATGTGAGTTTGTCACCGTGGGTTTCACACCCTTGCGATCGCAAGACAATTGTGACAAACCCCCATTAATGCAACTAAATATGTTAGCTCTATCACTGATATTGAGTGTTTTCCAGTAAGTACCGCCCATATATAATATATAAATAAATAACATTATGTTGCATTTTGAATTCTATACTTATATATATATATATATATATATATATATATATATATATATATATATTCACATGTTTCATTAAATAATATAGACAAGTGTTGTCTATTTATTTTAAGTATATTCTTTTCATAACGTCTGATAAGTTTAATAACATTATCATTAAACGAAGAAAGAAAATCACAATATTGATCCATATTTTTTAATCCAATCTAAGCTTTCGGCTTACATAAGCCATTATCAAAGATGTCAATTATTGTATAATATATTTAACAATATACGGACAAGACAGTGATGATAGTCTGTTTCTGTTTACCTTTACCATATATATATATATATATATATATATATATATATATATATTACTTGCACCCTTAAGATGATCTTGGAAAAAGATCGAAAGTACTCGGGAAATTAAAATAAAAGAAATTTAAACAGCTACAGTACATTTCTCTCATCCTTTAGCATCAATAAACAGAAGGTTATTCGTGAGTATAAAAGGATTTGATTAAAAATTAGCAGACATAATGTTTATAATTTATTCAATCAGACATGCCTAAAAGAGAATTTGCTGCCTAAATACACAAATATATATGTGTGTGTGTGTGTGTGTGTGTGTGTGTGTGTGTGTGTGTGTGTGTGTGTGTGTGTTTTATCTTGATTGCTCTATATACATATATTCCAGGCGTAACATTAGAAATTATCATGCTCTCCGGAAGTTTATTCATTAATTCGACGCTTCCAATTCCACCTGGAATCATCTTCGGTGAGTACCAGTGGCAAATGTCTGCTTCATTATCCGAAGCCTAATATACAAAGGTGAAATGTGAAGCAAACTGTTGCCACTGGTTTCCTTCCCCTGATGATTATTCTAGACAGATTTGGAAGCGTCGGTGAAATAAATAAATGTCCCGGGAGCATCATAATCTCCAATAAACACACACACACACACACACACACATATGTCAGCTGTCAATATACCTCATAACAAACTCGAGCGCTTAGCCTTGGAGCGGGTAGAATGGAGATCAACGTGTTTTAGTTGGCTGAGGAGTTTTCAATCAGCTTGTCTTCAAGAAGCGTGAGCAAGATCTAAAAGGTCAGCCAATCTAACAGTGATCTCATCCCACAATCCTTACTCTTGCTCCATATTCGTTCTCCTTTATAAATCACTGGCGGTTCTTAAGTGCCACTTAAGATTATCGCACAAAATTTCATAACTAAGTCAATAAAGTTGTCAGATCCTCATACGTCGAAACCGACGGGAGAGTTCATTATATATATATATATATATATATATATATATATATATATATATACAGGATTAATGCAAATATAAAATTTGTCACTTAGGTGATTGGTGTTAAATGGATCATCAAATGGATCCCAAGAGATCACCATGCCGTGGAGCAATGGCAAATAGGCTCGTCTCACGGAACGTTTAACTCTACTAAGCTCAATCATTACTGAAATCCTCTTCTTTTATATGTCATACCTTTTCTGGGTGTTGGTGATCATGGCTCTCCATAAGTTCCTTTCTTTTTCTCGTTACTATCCATTTGTGTCCTTGTTCTGACAGCCCGACATACAAATTGTTCTTCCTTGGTTTCACCAGTTTAGACCTTCACAGCTAGCCACGTAGACTGTGATGAATCAACCTCATTCCCTTCGTGTTGCATTAGTAAAGAGGAAGTCCAAATTTGGACAGCTTCTTCCTAAGAACAGCTACTTTCTTCCAAGAGGATGTTTTCCCTTACGTTACAATCTTCAAGTCAAGTGCTAACCGTTATCTATGCTTATAAACTTCACATCTTACCTTCTCCTTTTACGCTCATACAACAACCCCATTTGGTAACTCTCTATCTTGAGTGGCTCTTGCACCTTGTTTTGAGTGAAAATTTGTAAAAGTAAAGAAACTCGTTGAGTAGGTTACTCACTTTTTACTCCTACTTCACTCTTTCTCGAGATGTCTTGTGAGTGTTAAAATCTCCAGACCTTCTTTTCTCATTGTGTGTTTCAAAAATTTCAAATGTCTATTTCTGATTGTAAGTATCCATTTCCTTTTAGCTCGTGCTTTCCATAAAACATCCTCCTTGCTTAAATGTTCTTTCCATGGTATTCTCAGCATCCTTCTGTAGAACTACATCTCTAATGCTTCAAGTCTTTATGAAGAGATTGTCTAGCATTCACTACCCAATAGAAGGATAGATATAAGATAGCTGCTTCGCAGTATTTTCTTTGTTTCTAACTAGATTTTCCTTTTCTCTTTATGCTTTGCTTAGTTTATGAAAGGCATCTTTCGACATTCTTACATTTCAGCATTGTGCGTCGCATTTTTCCATCTCTTTTTACTTTTATGTACCATGTCCCTCCAGGATGTCGGTGATTATAGTTCTCCACTATTTCCTGTGTTTTGTAGCTGTTAATAAATTTAGTCTTTTTGTCTCTTCTAAACCTTGCTCAACCTTCCATTTAGGTTCTAGGTAGGTTATGCGTTGTTCTCTCTATCGCTCTTGCCTTCCATCTGTCTTGTGAGTATCAGATTTTCCAAGCCCTCTTTCTTCATTATTTTCCCTAAAAATTTCGACTGTCTGTTCCTGGTGTTAAGTATAACTGCCAATATAATTAATTTCGATACTTGATTGATTTTAACAGCCGCGATTAATAGCTTATACTTTGGCCAGTCTTTTTTTTTCTATCAAAAACCATGCATTCTGTCATTTTACAGGTAGTAGTCCCTTCTTCTTGCCTTCTTTTATTACATTATCTAAAAGTTAATATATTAATGAAGATTGAAACGGCTGTAGAATAATTCTCTTTTACTTCTTTAAATAATGACTTGCCTTCTTATTTAAGATTGTCATTGAAAGATTTTTGTTAAAGTTGCTAAAACTTTTTAAAGTCCCTTGATTCAACGAATTGTCATGAAGAGAAAATATTCATACAACAGATTAAACAATCTGAAACAAAATAATGCATTCAAAATAGATGAAAAGAGATAGTTTAAAATACTTAGCTTTCTTGGATTGTTGCGATAAAGTTCTTTGAAATGCCAAATGCTTGGTTAAGGCCAGTAATATAATTAGCGAGTAATTTGACGCTGGTGAAAACCTGGACGCATGAGCAGAAATGAAACTTTTGACATGGCTTCAGACTTCTCTTGTTGAATCAAAATTAAACAAACTGTTCATTAAAATAAAAACCCCATTCTTTTTTTGTTTTAAGACACCTACAAAAAGTGGGTTATTTTTCATTAATACACGACTCTATCCTATTATGATTCAGCTTTGTTTGTAGAGTAATTGGTAGAAATGCCCAACAAACACTATTGACAAAGTTTATAGTAAACAATAACAAAGAAAAGAACGCGGCAAAAATAATAAGAAGCAAACAATATATATGTAAATCAAAACTAGGTAAAGCGAAAATGATAAGGTAAAAAGTAAGTATGGTGTTAACACACAAAAAGTTCCGTCTATATTTCTGAGATGAGGTATTATGTACATTATTTACATTATTCGGACTATTGTCCTCATCTTTGTCGCCATATTTATTACAACGTTTCGACCGTTATACGCTCCGGCCTTCTTCAGGTGGTTGGAATGTTGAACTGAATCCTTTCTTTCGCTCACTGGGGTAGACTGTTCTAGTTCCACGTGCCATGTTTAATGGATGTCAGTTATCAGTTATCTGTTAATTCCCCTCTCCAAGTTCTCCACTGCCATAGCCGGGTATTGAACTCACACTCTTTGGGTTCTGTCACTGGATCTAACCAACGCCATTATACACTGCGCCAGGTATCCTTGAGGACACATGGCAGAGTGGATAAAGACGTGACAGGACCCAAAGAGTGTGAGTTCAATACCCGGTTAAGGCAGTTGAGAACTTGAAGAGGGAAATTAACAGGAGATAACTGATAACTGACATCAATTCAGTTCGATATTCCAACCACCTGAAGAAGGCCGGAGCGTACAACGGCCGGAGCGTACAACGGCCGAAACGTTGTAATAAATGTGGCGACAAAAATGAGGACAATAGTCCGAATAATGTAAATAGTGTACACAAAAGGTTATAGTCAAGTAATCGTAGCGTTCTGACTTCAAGACAAGCAAGAACAAGAATATACCAGATGCGACCAAAATGTGATTTACCGACTTCTTCCTGCGATGAATGCCTCTGACATTTTCTTATTATAATGAGAAAAGAGGGATTGGAGAATCTGACACTCACAAGACATATTGAAATCAAGAGAGACAGCGAAACAGTTTGTGAACATGGAATACAGAACATGGATTGGAAACGATAAAAAAATGAGAACATTGCTAAGAGCTACAGGAAGATATGGAGAGCCATGAATTCCAACGTTCAGACTTTGTCATAGACTTAGGTTAGTTAATCCCTGAAACAAGCACCAGTCATTTTTAGATCTTCCAAAAACTCTTTTAATAGCTGGAATGGTCAACATTACTTAGTAGACACAAGCCAAGAAGCAATAATAGCAAAAACGAAGAAAAAAAAACAATGAAACGATTTTTTAAAAATTAATCTTTATTGATTTCAACACGCAGCTTTTCACAGAGGACATAATCTTAAGGACGTTGCTCGTTAAGTAAAGCCGGTGCCTGTGAAAGTTTTTATGTCAATGATTCGATATATAGACTTTGGATGAATTCGAAACTGTCGCTCTTGTCAGTCTGTAGCTTAATATTCGTGATAGGCAAGATTAAAAATATCTACCAAATGATGCGGGTGTCGGGGTATAGGGTTCTAGGGTATTAAGTAAAGAGAAAAGAAAGCATTGACAGTTTGAAGTTCGTGAAATCAGAGAATAAATACTAGAAATTGAAATAAAAGAAAGAAAGAAGAAATTGGGAAGAGAAAAGGCGTAGATGATGAGGCTGGGGAGGGGGTGATATAGAAATGAGTTGGGAAGGGGGGAAAAGGCATCAAACTTCCAACCACCCTCCCGTTACCCTTGACTGATTCCCCACCCACAACTCTCCTCACGCCCCTTCCTTCTCAGATATGAGTCACATCTGACTCACACTGAAGCGCTTATGCGCCAAGGAAGGATACATTCATAATTTTGGGTTTCAGTTTTGTGTTTTCGAAACAAGGGAAAGAAAATGGTGCACGGAGGGGGGGGGCTAAGTGGGGAAGGGGGGCAGATTTTACTTTCTTTATGTAATGTCTTTGTTGTTTTTTCTTCTTTATTTCTTTCAGCTTTCTTTCTTTCTTTTTCTATTTTTCTTTGTCTTTTTCTTTATTTGTTTCATTTTCCTTCTTTCTTTCTTTTCATTCAGTTTTCTTTTTCTTTGTTTTCTTTCTTTTTTCTGTTTTCTTTCTTTCTTTTTCTTTCAGTTTTCTTTCTTTTTTCTTTCCCTTCTATTTTCCTTTGTTTTTTTCTTTATTTGTTTTCTTTTCCTTCTTTCTTTCTTTCTTTCTTTTTCTTTCTTTTTTCTTTCTTTTTTTTCTGTTTTCTTTCTTTCTTTTTCTTTCAGTTTTCTTTCTTTCTATTTTCTTTCCCTTTTATTTTCCTTTGCTTTTTCTTTATTTGTTTTCATTTCTTTCTTTCTTTCTTTCTTTCTTTCTTTCTTTCTTTCTTTCTTTCTGTTTTCGTTCTTTTTTGTTTTCTTTCTTTCTTTTCCTTTCAGTTTTCTTTCTTTCTTTTCCTTTCTGTTTTCTTTCTTTCTTTTTTTGTTTTCTGTTTTCTTTTTTTATCTCAGTTTTCTTTCTTTCTTTTTCTTTCTGTTTTTCTATCATTGTTTTTTTGCATTTATTATTTTTCCTTACGTTTTCGTCATTTTTCTTCTTCATTTCTTTTCATTTTCTTCCTTTCTTTTTCTTTTGTTCGTATCTTCTTTCTTTTTCTTTCTTCTTCTATTGATTTCTATTTCTCTCAGTTTTTTATCATTACATCATTTTTTTTCCTTTACTGTTTTCTTTTCTCCCTTTTCTGTATATTCTTAACGTTTTTTTTCTTTCATTTTTCTTCCTTTCTTTGTGCTTGTTGTATGTTTTCTTTTATTCATTTTCTTTTTTTACTTCCTTTACTTCTTTTTTCTTTTTTATTTACCTCTTTCTTTCTTTCATTTATCTTTCTTCTTCTTTTCATTTTTTGCTTTATTTAATTAGCGATTTTTCATTCTTTTTTTTTATATTTTACTTTAGCTTTTCTTTCATTGTTTTTTTTTTCTCGCTTCTTTTGTATTTTTAATTTCGTGTTCTTTTTCTTTTTTGCTTTCTTTCTGTTTTTTCTTCCTTCCTTTTCTGTTTCTGATTTTCCTTCCATTCGTTTTTTGTGTATTTCTTTCCTTCTGTATTCGTTCTTTCTTTCTTACATTTTCCCTTCTTTCTTTCTTTCTTTCTTTCTGTTTTTCTTCTTCTTGTCTTGCTTTCCTTTTTCTTTCACTTTTCTTTCTTTTTCAATCCGTTTTCATTTTTCCTATTTTATTATTTCGCTTTGTCTTCTTTCTTCTTTCTTTCTTTTTTTCTTGCATTTTTCTTTCTTCTTTCTTTCTTCTTTTTTCTTTCGTTCATCTTTCTTTCTTTCTTTTTTCTTCTAACTTTTTAATCATTTTGTACTATCTTTCTTTCTTTCTCTTTTTGTTTTCTTTCTTCCTTTCTATTTTTTCCTTCGTTTATTTCCTGTTTTTTCCTTCCTCCATCTCTGCTCGTCTGTTTTCTTTTGTTGGATTCTCTTTCTTTTCTTCTTTTACTCCTTCGTATTTCCTTCTTTATTTCAGTTTTCATTCCCGCTTTTATTTATTTATTTCATTGTTTTCCTTTCTATTTTCTATTCTTTAAATTTTCTTCATTTTGTCTTTCATTCCTTTTCTCTCCCATATATATATATATATATATATATATATATATATATATATATATATATATATATATATATATATATATATATATATATATATATCAGAGTAGCAGTATTAAAAAGTGTTCAATACACGTCTGAAAAAAATGTAGAGCTTTTAACTTTAAAAATTAGATCATAATTTTTTAAGTCATATTTATATCTTAGCTTGCGTTCCTTCAATTTAAAATCTTTCTTTTCTACTCGATGAAAGACTTTCAATCATTTTCTTTTTCGTCTTTATTTTTCCTCACATTTTTTCTTTAACATTATCATTCTTTCCTTAAATCTTTCTTTTCCTTTTTTTTTTTTTTCCTTTTCTCTGGTTGTCAGTTTCTTTTACTTTTTATTCATAATTTCTTTTACTCCATTTTCCTTTTTTGCTTGTTTTTCTTTTTCTATCTTTCTTTGTTTCTTTTCTTCTTTTTCTTTTTCTTCCTCTTTGTTTGTAATTTTAATTCTTCATTTCATATAGACTTTTTTTCCATACCTTTCCTTTTTTAATTTTCTATCTTTTCCTTCATCCTTTCTTTCTTCATCTTTGTTCTTTATTTATTTATTTATTTATTTCTGTTTCCTTTTCTTTCCTACTTCATTTTTTATATATATATATATATATTTTTTTTTTTTTTTTTTTTTGGTGGGGGATTCCCGTATTTTATATCTCCCTTATTTTTAAATTACAATTGCCCGCCAATTCCTTTTTATTTTCTTTCTTTCTTTTTTCTGTCTTTCTTTCTTTCCTTTTCTTTTACTTCCTCTTTACTACCTTTTTCCTTACTTTTTCCTTTTTAATTTTCTTTCTTTTTTTTCTTCCTCCTTTCTTTCTTCCTTTTTATTCTTTCTTTCTTTCTTTCTTTCTTTCTTTCGTTTCTGTCTTCCTTTACTTCTTTTTAATTTAATTTTTGTTACATTTTCTTTTTCTTTCTTTCTTTCTTTCTTTCTTTCTTTCTTTCTTTCTTTCTTTCTTTCTTTCTTTCTTCTCCGTATTCCTCCGGCATTTACTTCCTCTTTTCTACCGTTTTTCCTTACCTTTCCCTTTTCACCTTTTAATTTACTTTTCTTTCATTCTTTTCGTTGCCCTTTTCTTTCACTTTTTCCACGACTCTTTCTATCACCCTCTCATGCAATTCTACCTTCGTTCTGCTTTTTACTCTCGTCATGCGTCATTCAAAATTTTTCTTCTTTGTTTAGATTTCTGCCTTTATTCACGTATTTTTTTTTCATTCATGGTAACTCTCACTTTTATTTATTTATCATTTGTCTATTTCATTGAGCGTGACCAACAACGTGCAACAAAAATACTGTTTGCAATTAAGCCCTGTCGAAGTGACCATAGACACAAAGCCCTTGAAACGTCAGAGGGTCGCTGGTTATAATGGCTGACAAGATGTAAGACAACGAATGAAAGTTGCCGGTTGGCGAAAGGCAGGGGATTGGCTGAGTATAGAAAGATAGCTGCTTCGTTCTCTCTTTATTTATTTATTGTATGATTTCTTTTGTATCATTGCATTTTTTTTTATGAACGTCCATGTTTTACATGATTTAATCGCTTTTCAAAAAGCTGGTATCGTACGATTGTGGCACGCCATTTTCTTTTTGTGCTTTTATTTTCATTGAATTTTCTGCTTTTTATTTGATTTGATTTTATTTAGCCAGTGACTAAGATTGACTACATTATCGTTTGATGTTTCATTTCCGATAAAGGGCCGGTCTTTGCTTACCTGTAAATTAATTTCGATATCAATATTTAAGTAAATGCTCTGTTTTCTAATAAACAGTATTAACAACATTTACCGGCCTGATTTTCATAGAAAATTTTCGTCCTCCGACAGGAATCGAACCTGTATCCTATACGGAACCTTCATATAGCCTAACGTGCATTTAACCGATTTGGCTACAGAGGAGCGTTCGGTTAGCAAGGTCAATTTTACTGCCTTTAAACTTCCATGAATCTCTCACGTACATTCATATCTGCTCATGGCGTATCCAAATGTAAACAAATGACGTCACACATTATGAAATTGACAAAGTCCGACAATTATTTTTAAGACATTTTTATGTTTATACATTCTTTTTATAGATAGAACTATTTAAGTAAATGGTCTGTTTTATAATAAATATAACGTTCGGTTAGCAAGGTCGATTTTACTGTCTTTAAACTTTAATCTTCCATGAATCTCTCACGTACATTCATATCTGCTCATGGCGTTGTTTAATACTGTTTATTATAAAACAGAGCATTTACTTAAATATCTGTATCTATAAAAACAATGTATAAACATAAAAAATGTCTTAAAAATAATTGTCGGACTTTGTCCATTTCATAATGTGTGACGTCATTCTTATGTATGTAGATATACGCACATACATATGTTTCGGTGTGTGTATACTCACGATTTTTATACCACGTTATATAGTCTGACGTGGCAAAAGTCATGGGATTGGTATAAATAAGTGTAATGGTAGGTACGTCACCATACCTTAAAGTCCAAATCTATACCAGTTGTGTTGTGACATCTGGTGAATTAGTCTAACAACTGTTGCGGATAAAAACGGCAAACCAATGCGAATTAGCAAAATTCCAAAGAGTGCTTGATAGTAAATGCTAAACGTATCGAAAATCCTATTTCTGAAATTGTTTGGATATTTGACATAATTGGATTTACAGTGTACCTGATGCAAGTCATTACCGTCCACTGTGGGCAGCGCCGTGGCCTTAATGATCGTGACCAACGTCGATAGAATTGCCTGCATTAACAAACAAATGATAATGGTTCAAATCACAACCAGGATCAATGGAGAAATTACGAGACGCATTTGCACTAAGTTAGTCCCGTCTTATATAAGTTCATTTGTATATGAGATCAGAAGACTTAGCAGGACGCGCCTGTTAACAGCTCGACACGGGACAAAACGCGTCACCTGGTCTCATGTCGTCTCTCATTGAACCCTCGATGATTGTCGTTCGTACGTGTAACGATGAGTCACTGCTCCAGGTGTTTCGGACTAAAAATAATGTGCATTTATAGCGCAGATCCCATAAAGCCATAAACCTCAGTTGTCAACAAGGCACCTTACAGGTTCGTGGTGACCCCATAATGGGGTGTTCTGTGTTTATGCAGCATCAGCTAGGTCAGCTGGTTCACTGATATGCGTCATTGTTTCATGTCCGCACTGTTCCACTGCTTCATGTAAGAATTCCAGTCATATTGCATTCACTTATGCACAAATACCCTTGGGAAAGTTATGAAATCATCCCTTGTCCCCTGCTATGGGTTAAATAGTAACACTTATATCTGGAAGAATCATTGTTATCTTCTTATATTGTGCAATATTCACTCGCAAAACTAATTATTCTTGCAGTCCAAAATATTTTTCGACTTTAAATAACGCATAAAAGGGTTGATAAACCGTAAGAAAACAAATCAATCAATCTCTTAGACTGACAAGGTACGAGAGTCAAGTTTCACCCTATTCCACCGGCACATTCCAGGATGTGCAGGTGGTGTAATGGGTAGCGGCTCAGAATTATAAATCAGAGTACTGAGGTCGAATTACAGTCGAATTCGTTACATTCCCTTACGCACAAATACTCTTGGAAAATGTGTGAATCCATCTCTTCTGTCCCCCGCTATGGATTAAATATTAGAGCTTGTATATGGAAAAAAAATCACTGTTATCTCTAAAAATTGTTAATTAAGTATTCTCTCGCAAAAAAATGAATTGTTATTTTTTTATCTTTCGACTTTAAATAATCCACAAAGATGATAAGCTGTAAAAAATCAATCAAATCAACCAATCACTGCTTGGTGACTATTTACACCGATACACTGATACTACGTACCCCCAACAATGATATGCTATTTCAGTAGGAGAGGTTTGAGCCGAAGTCTTTATTAAATCAAAATTCATTTAAAGAACTCCACCAAAAAAAATAATCCCAATGTATTAACCATTATTATATGATTCGGCCAACTAAGTGAGTTATAGTCCAGTGTAAGGAAGTGTTGATTCCTAGACACCTTGGAGTTCAATCCCTGGAGCAGGTAATGCTTAAAAGTTGCTGACTCTAGTCAAATCGAAGGGACGGACATGCGATGGAAAGTGCATAAACTTCTGAGTAGTTCATTTTTTCCTATCAGAAACTTCACTCAAATTTGAGTAAATCTTATGCAAATTCCGTTCTGACGTCAGTGCGGCTTAAACAACTAAAAATAAATAAAAACTTACTAAATAACTTATTTCACACTTTATTCATTTCAATTTTTCTAGTTTAATTGAACTAAAATGCCGTTCTATTCTATTTATTAAATTCACACATAAAAAGTTTAAGCATCTTTGGTACTAATTCCTGTACTGGTAAAAAGTTCTTAAGTTACTTATTTAAAAGAAAAATTTAATTGATATAAGTTATCTTCCCTTGCCAATGAACGAGAAATGAAAAAAAATCACCTCCCATAGATATAAATAAACAGCTCTTTTCAAAATTCCGGGGATGTTAACGATTAAAAAGGGATCCTTGAAGTAAGATGTTGGACCGAAACAGATTAAGGACTGTATCATCCTCCCATAAAAAAAACAACGTTACTCAAACAAAACTTTCAAGTGTAAAATTTTTTCCCAACTTTACGGATTTTCCCAAACTTTACAGATATTTTTTTCCAAACTTTACAGATTTTTTTCCAAACTTTACAGATTTTTTTCCAAACGTTACAGATTTTTTTCAAAATTTTACAAACTCTACGATTTTTTTCAAAAACGTTATTTTTTTTCAAACTTTACAGATTTTTTTTTTACAATTTTTTCCAAACTTTATGATTTTTTTTTCCAAAACTTTACAGATTTTTTTCCAAACTTACAGATTTTTTCCAAACTTTACAGATTTTTTTCCAAACTTTAAAAATTTTTTTCAAACTTTACAGATATTTTTGAAAACGTTTTTTCCAAACTTTTACAGATTTTTTCAAACTTTACAGATTTTTTCCAAACTTTTTCCAAATTTTTTTTTCCAAACTTTTTTGAGATTTTTTTTCCAAACTTTACAGATTTTTTTCCAAACTTTACAGATTTTTTTCCAAACTTTACAGATTTTTTACAAACTTTACAGATATTTTTGAAAGCGTTACAGATTTTTTCCAAACTTTACAGATTTTTTTCCAAACTTTACAGATTTTTTTCCAAACTTTACAGATTTTTTCCAAACTTTACAGATTTTTTTCCAAACTTTACAGATTTTTTCCAAACTTTACAGATTTTTTTTCAAACTTTTAAACTTTACAGATTTCTTTCAGATTTTTTTGAAAAACTTTACAGATTTTTTGATAGTTAGATTTTTTTTCCAAATTTTACAGATTTTTTCCAAACTTTACAGATTTTTTTCCAAACTTTACAAACTTTACAGATATTTTTTGCCAAACTTAAACTTTAGATTTTTTTCCAAACTTTACAGATTTTTTCTCCAAACTTTACAGATTTTTTCTTTCAAACTTTACAGATATTTTTTTTTGAAAACGTTACAGATTTTTTTCCAAACGTTACAGATTTTTCTCCAAACTTTTACAGATTTTTTTTTACAAATTTACAGATTTTTTAAAATCTACAGATATTTTTGAAAGCGATTTTTTTTAAAGTTTACAGATTTTTTCCAAACTTTAGAGATTTTTCTTTGCCAAACTTTTTTTCCAAACAGATTTTTTCTCCAAACAGATTTCTTTTTTCAAACTTTTTTCTTTCACAGATATTTTTGAAAACGTTACAGATTTTTTTACAAACTTTACAGATTTTTTACAAACTTTACAGATTTTTTTTAAAAACTTTTTTGAAAACGTTACAGATTTTTTTCCCAAACTTTATAGACAAATATTTTTTTTACAAAAGTTTACAGATTTTTTTCAAAGTTTACAGATTTTTTTCCAAACTTTACAGATTTTTTCCAAACTTTTTTTTCCAAACTTTACAGCAAACTTTACAGATATTTTTGATTTTTTTTTCCAAACTTTACAGATTTTTTCCAAACTTTACAGATTTTTTTTTTTAAACTTTACAGATTTTTTACAAACTTTACAGATTTTTTTGATAGAGTTTACAGATTTTTTCAAAATTTTACAGATTTTTTTTTCCAAACTTTACAGATTTTTTTTACAAACTTTACAGATTTTTTAAGATATTTTTTTAAGCGTTAAATTTTTCTCCAAACTTTACAGATTTTTCTCCAAACTTTACAGATTTTTTTCCTTTACAATATTTTGAAAACTTTACAGATTTTTCTCCAAACTTTTTTTTTTTTACAAAATTTACATATTTTATAAAATTTTTATTTTTCCAAAATTTTCTCAAATTTTTTTACAGATTTTTTTCAAACTTTACAGATATTTTTGAAAACGTTACAGATTTTTTTCCAAACTTTACAGATTTTTTCAAAACAAACTTTACAGATTTTTTCCAAACTTTACAGATTTTTTTCCAAATTTTTTTTTTCAAACTTTGCAGATTTTTTTTTTTTCCAAACTTTACAGATTTTTTACAAACTTTACAGATATTTTTGATTTTTTTTACAAACTCTACAGATATTTTTGAAAGCGTTAGATTTTTTCCAAACTTTACAGATTTTTTTTACAAACTTTACAGATTTTTTCCAAACTTTACAGAATTTTTCCAAACTTTACAGATTTTTTTCAAACTTTACAGATTTTTCCAAACTTTACAGATTTTTTTGAAACATATTTTCAGATTTTTTTCTTTTCAAAATTTTACAGATATTTTTGAAAAAGTTAGATTTTTTTCAAATTTTTTTTTCAAACTTTACAGATTTTTTTCCAAATTTTACAGATTTTTCCAAACTTTACAGATTTTTTTACAAACTTTACAGATTAAAGCCAGATATTTTCTCCAAACTTTACAGATTTTTTTTTTGTAGATTTTTTCCAAACTTTACAGATTTTTTTCCAAACTTTACAGATTTTTTTTTGAAATTTTTTGATAGAGTTTTTTTCCAAACTTTACAGATATTTTAAACGTTACAGATATTTTTCCAAACTTTACAGATTTTTACTTTTTTTCCAAACTTTACAGATTTTTTTAAAATTTACAGATTTTTCAGAAAAATCTACAAATTTTTGAAAGCGTTACAGATTTTTTCCAAACAGATTTTTTCCAAACTTTATTTTTCCAAACTTTACAGATTTTTTCCAAACTTTACAGATTTTTTTTACAAAAAACTTTACAGATTTTTTTTACAATATTTTACAGATTTTTTTCCAAACTTTACTTTTTTCCAAACTTTACAGATTTTGTTTAAACTCTATAGATTTTTTGAAAACGTTACAGATTTTTTTACAAACTTTACAGATTTTTTTTAAACTTTACAATTTTTTTTGAAAACGTTACAGATTTTTTCCAAACTTTACGAATATTTCTCCAAACTTTACAGATTTTTTTTTACAAAAAAAAAATTTTTTAGAAAATCAATTTTTTTACAAAAACTTTACAGATTTTTCTCCAAACTTTACAGATTTTTTTCCAAACTTTACAGATATTTTTTCAAACGTTACAGATTTTTTTCAAACTTTACAGATTTTTTTTTTACAAACTTTACAAATTTTTTTTTTTTTTTCCAAAATTTACAGATTTTTAGAAACTTTACAGATATTTTGAAAGCGTTACAATTTTTTTCCAAACTTTACAGATTTTTCCAAACTTTACAGATTTTTTCCAAACTTTACAGATTTTTTTACAGATTTTTTTGAAACTTTACAGATTTTTTTTTACAAACTTTTTTTACAGAAAAGCAGATTTTTTTCAAAACTTTACAGATTTTTTTTTACAAATTTTTTTTAGCAAACTCTGCAGATTTTTTTTGAAACTTTTTCCAAACTTTACAGATTTTTCTCCAAACTTTACAGATTTTTTTTACAGATTTTTCAAACTTTACAGATTTTTTCAAACTTTACAGATTTTTTTTGAAAACGTTACAGATTTTTTCCAACTTTTTTTTCCAAACAAATTTTTCCAAACTTTACAGATTTTTTTTCCAAACTTTACAGATTTTTTTCAAACTTTACAGATATTTTTTCAACTTACAGATTTTTCTCCAAACTTTACAGATTTTTACAAATTTTTCAAACTTTACAAATTTTTTGAAAACGTTACAGATTTTTTTCAAACTTTACAGATATTTTTCCAAACTTTACAGATTTTTTTTTTTTAAAATTTACAGATTTTTTTCCAAACTTTACAGATATTTTTTGAAAGCGTTTTTTGAAACTTTACAGATTTTTTCCAAAGCTTTACAGATTTTTTTTTCAAACTTACAGATTTTTTCAAACTTTACAGATTTTTTTTTCAAACTTTACAGATTTTTTTCCAAACTTTACAGATTTTTTTCAAAACGTTTTTTCAAACTTTTTTTTACAAAGTTTACAGATTTTTTTCAAACTTTTGAATTTTTCCAAACTTTACATTTTTTCCAAACTTTACAGATTTTTTCCAAACTTTACAGATTTTTTCCAAACTTTACAGATTTTTTTCAAACTTTACAGATTTTTTTCCAAACTTTACAGATTTTTTTGAAACTTTACAGATTTTTTTTTAATTTTTTCAAACTTTAGATTTTTTCCAACTTTACAGATTTTTTCCAATTTTTTTTTTTTTTAAAACTTTACAGATTTTTTGAAAATTGCACAGATTTTTTTCCAAACTTTACAGATATTTTTATTTTCTCCAAACGATTTTTTGAGAAAACGTTTTTTTTTTCCAAACTTTACAGATTTTCAAACAGATTTTTTACAAACTTGATTTTCCAAACTTTACAGATTTTTCTCCAAACTTTATTTTTTCCAAACTTTACAATATTTTTTTCAAACTTTACAGATAAATTTGAAAACGTTACAGATTTTTTTTGAAAACTTTACCAGATTTTTTAAACTTTACATTTTTTCAAACTTTTGCAGATTTTTTCCAAACTTTTTTTTTTTTCAAACTTTACAGATATTTTTTGATTTTTTTTTTGATAAATTTACAGATTTTTTCCAAATTTTACAGATTTTTTTTCCAAACTTTTACAGATTTTTTACAAACTTTACAGATATTTTTGAAAAGCGTTTTTCTCCAAACTTTACAGATTTTTTAAACAAAGATTTTTTCAAACTTTACAGATATTTTTCCAAACTTTACAGATTTTTTTCCAAACTTTACAGATTTTTTTTCCAAACTTTACAGATTTTTTTGAAACAGATTTTTTCTCCAAACTTTACAGATTTTTTCCAAACTTTACAGATTTTTTTTCCAAACTTTACAGATATTTTTGAAAACTTTTACAGATTTTTCCAAACTTTATTTTTTCCAAACTTTACAGATTTTTTTTAAAAACTTATTTTTTCAAACTTTACAGATTTTTTCTCAAACTTTTTTTTACAGATTTTTTTGAAAATTTTTTTTTTTTTAAACTTTACAGATTTTTTCCAAATTTTACAGATTTTTTTTACAAACTTTTACAGATTTTTTGAAAACTTTACAGATTTTTTCCAAACTTTACAGATTTTTTCCAAACTTTACAGATTTTTTCCAAATTTTTCAAACTTTACAGATTTTTTCAAACTTTACAGATATTTTTGAAAACGATTTTTCCAAACTTTAGATTTTTTTCCAAACGTTACAGATTTTTTTCAAACTTTACAGATTTTTTTACAAAATTTTTCCAAACAGATTTTTTAAAAAATTTTTTTCAAATTTTTTTTTTTTTAAAACTTTACAGATTTTTTTGAAAACGTTACAGATTTTTCCAAACTTTTACATTTTTTTTCAAACTTTAAAGATTTTTTTCCAAACTTTACAGATTTTTTTCCAAACTTTTTTTTTTTTAACGTTACAGATTTTTTCCAAACTTTACAGATTTTTTTTTTCAAACTTTCTCCAAATTTTTTTTGAAACTTTACAGATTTTTTTTTTACAAAATTTACAGATTTTTTTACAAAATTTACAGAAAAAATCTACAGATATTTTTGAAAGCGTTACAGATTTTTTCTCCAAACTTTACAGATTTTTCTCCAAAACTTTACAGATTTCTTTTTACAGATATTTTTGAAAACTTACAGATTTTTTCCAAACTTTACAGATTTTTTTCAAATTTTACAGATTTTTTTTTTTCAAAACGTTACAGATTTTTACAAAATTTACATTTTTTGAAAAATTACAGATTTTTACAAACTTTACAGATTTTTTCCAAACTTTACAGATTTTTTTTCTTTACAGATTTTTTTCAAACTTTACAGATTTTTTTTCAAATTTTTTCTTTTTACAGATTTTTTTTACAAAAAGATTTTTTTCAAACTTTACAGATTTTTTTTTCCAAACTTTACAGATTTTTTCCAAACTTTTTTTTTCCAAACTTTACAGATTTTTTTTTCAAACTTTAAACTTTACAGATATTTTTGAAAACTTTACAAACTTTACAGATTTTTTCCAAACTTTACAGATTTTTTACAAACTTTTGAAAATATTTTTGAAACTTTACAGATTTTTTCCAAACTTTACAGATTTTTTTTTTTAAACTTTACAGATTTTTTGAATTTTTTTTCTCAAACTTTACAGATTTTTTTTCAAACTTTTTTTTTCAAACTTTACAGATATTTTTCCAAACTTTATTTTTTTTTTCCAACTTTACAGATTTTTTGACAAACTTTATAGATTTTTACAAAACTTTACAGATTTTTTTTTTCAAACTTTTTTTTCAAACTTTTTTCCAAAACTTTACAGATTTTTTTTTACAATATTTTTTTACAGATTTTTTTCAAACTTTACAGATTTTTTTCCAAACGTTACAGATTTTTTCCAAACTTTTTTTTTCCAAAACTTTTTTTTTTAAAATTTACAGATTTTTTAAAATTTTTACAGATATTTTTTGAAAGCAAAGATTTTTTCCAAACTTTACAGATTTTTTTTGAAAACTTTACAGACAAATTTTGAATTTTTTTTCAAACTTTACAGATTTTTTCCAAATTTTACAGATTTTTTTTTCATTTTTTTACAGATTTTTTTCCAAACTTTACAGATTTTTTCCAAACTTTACAGATTTTTTTCCAAACTTTACAGATTTTTTACAAACTTTACAGATATTTTTGATAGAGTTACAGATTTTTTCCAAATTTTACAGATTTTTTTCCAAACTTTACAGATTTTTTACAAACTTTACAGATATTTTTTTACAAAAACTTTACAGATTTTTTCAAATTTTTTTTTTTCCAAACTTTACAGATATTTCTCCAAACTTTTACAGATTTTTTTTACAAACGTTTTTAAAACTCTACAGATATTTTTGAAGATTTTTTCCAAACTTTAAACTTTTCCAAACTTTTTTCCAAACTTTACAGATTTTTACAAACTTTACAGATATTTTTGAAAGCGTTTTTTCCAAACTTTAGATTTTTTTCCAAACTTTACAGATTTTTTTGAAAACTTTACAGATTTTTTTCAAACTTTACAGATTTTTTTAAACTTTACAGATTTTTCCAAACTTTACAGAAAACTTTACAGATTTTTTTTAAAAAATTTACAGATTTTTTGAAAACGTTACAGATTTTTTTTACAAAAACTTTACAGATTTTTTTGAAACGTTACAGATTTTTTCCCAAACTTTACAGATTTTTTTCCAAACTTTACAGAAAATTTACAGATTTTTTTACAAAATCTAGATATTTTTTGAAAAATTACAGATTTTTTCCAAACTTTACAGATTTTTCTCCAAACTTTACAGATTTTTTTCAAACTTTACAGATTTTTTTCCAAACTTTACAGATTTTTTCCAAACTTTACAGATTTTTTTCAAAACTTTACAGATTTTTTCCAAACTTTACAGATTTTTTTCCAAACTTTACAGATTTTTTCCAAACTTTACAGATTTTTTACAAACTTTAAAAAATTTTCAGATTTTTTTCCAAACTTTTTTTCCAAACTTTTTTTTTCCAAACTTTACAGATTTTTTCCAAACTTTTTTTAAACTTTAAGATATTTTTGAAACTTTACAGATATTTTTGAAAATTTTACAGATTTTTTTCAAACTTTTTCCAGATTTTTTCAAACTCTAAGATGTTTTTGAAAAGCGTTAGATTTTTTCCAAACTTTTTCAGATTTTTTTAGAAAAACTTACAGATTTTTTCCAAACGTTACAGATTTTTTTCCAAACTTTACAGATTTTTTTTCCAAACTTTACAGATTTTTTCCAAACTTTACAGATTTTTTCAAACTTTTTTCCAAGATTTTTCCAAACTTTACAGATTTTTTTCCAAACTTTACAGACTTTTTCAAACTTTACAGATTTTTTTTTTCAAACTTTACACAGATTTTTTACAAACTTTACAGATTTTTATTTTTTTTCCAAACGTTACAGATTTTTTCCAAACTTTACAGATTTTTCTCAAACTTTAGATTTTTTTTCAAACTTTACAGATATTTTTGAAAACCAAACTTTACAGATATTTCTCCAAACTTTACAGATTTTTTTTAAAAATTTACAGATTTTTTCAAACTTTACAAACGATTTTTTCCAAACTTTACAGATTTTTTTCCAAACTTTACAGATTTTTTTCAAACTTTACAATATTTTTGAAAACACAGATTTTTTTTTACAGATTTTTTTCCAAACTTTACAGATTTTTTTTCAAACTTTACAGATTTTTACAAACTCTTTTTTTTTCAAACTTTAAACTTTACAGATTTTTTTCAAATTTTTTTTTTTCCAAACTTTACAGATTTTTCCAAACTTTACAGATTATTTTTCCAAACTTTACAGATTTTTTCCAAATTTTTACAGATTTTTTCCAAACTTTACAGATTTTTCCAAACTTTACAGATTTTTTCCAAACATTAAAGATTTTTCCAAACTTTAAGATTTTTCCAAACTTACAGATTTTTTCCAAACTTTACAGATTTTTTTCCAAACTTTACAGATTTTTTTTTCAAACTTTACAGATATTTTTGAAAACGTTTTTTTCCAAACTTTATTTTTTCCAAACTTTACAGATTTTTTCAAACTTTACTGATTTTTTTAAAACTTACAGATTTTTTCCTTTAAATTTTTTCCAAACTTTACAGATTTTTCCAAACTTTACAGATTTTTTTTTACAAACTTTTTTCAGATATTTTTTTCAAAACTTTACAGATTTTTTCAAAACTTTACAGATTTTTTTTAAAAACTTTTTTACAAATTTTTTTCCAAACTTTACAGATTTTTTCCAAACTTTACAAAAATTTACAGATTTTTTGAAAACGTTACATATTTTTTCCAAACTTTACAGATTTTTCCAAACTTTTTTTCTTTCAAACTTTTACAGATATTTTTATAAACGTTACAGATTTTTCCAAACTTTAGATTTTTTCTCCAAACTTTACAGATTTTTCTCCAAACTTTACAGATTTCTTTCAAACTTTACAGATATTTTTGAAAACGTTACAGATTTTTTCCAAACGTTACAGATATTTCTCCAAACTTTACAGATTTTTTTTTACAAAATTTACAGATTTTTTAGAAAATCTACAGATATTTTTGAAAGCGTTACAGATTTTTCTCCAAACTTTACAGATTTTTCTCCAAACTTTACAGATTTCTTTCAA
Source organism: Acanthosepion pharaonis (assembly GCA_903632075.3). NCBI lineage: Eukaryota > Metazoa > Mollusca > Cephalopoda > Sepiida > Sepiidae > Acanthosepion > Acanthosepion pharaonis. Next base: position 170,335 of record CAHIKZ030000833.1, on the reverse strand, counting down.
ACTTTACAGATATTTTTGAAAACGTTACAGATTTTTTCCAAACTTTACAGATTTTTCTCCAAACTTTACAGATTTTTTTCCAAACTTTTAAGGATTTATTGAATGTGTGGGCGGCGTAACAGTTATCGCCAAGCAAAATGAAAATGCTAGTTCGAAGTTACGCCTAGACGGTAGCCTTTGCTTTTGCACTCATTCCCTCGTGAAAGGCATGAACCATATCTCCCCTACCTTCAGCTTTAGGTTAAATAGTAGTTTTAATGAGCCTTTCTAGCCTTGAGTGTTAACCAGTCTAGACAAAGAAAAAAAAACACTAAATTCAAAAGCAGGGAGAAAGAAACAGGAAACCATTCCGATATCTTACCCAAGAATTGAAGGCAATTTACGGAAAATAAATTGTGGAGGACAATGATCGAATATATCTTGAAAGAATATGGCGTTTTTAAAAATAGACAGTAGGTTTCGAATCTGGTATCAAATCAATCTATTTACTCAACAGAATTTTATAGTCAGTCATATTTTTATTCCTTTTTGGTGATCTTTTTTTTTTTTACTTTTCTTTTTTTTTTTTTTCATCATTTCAATCCAAGTAAAGCTATAAGGCCACTAAGACGCAAAGGGTTACTGAAAGTGAAAGTGAATGAGAAGATATTATTGAAGAGAAAGGACAATAAAAGACAGCATTAAAAACAATTGACGATTGACGGTGCATTCATTTTTTTGAAGATCAAAGTTGATTTGAAAGCAAGAAACCGGAAGCAAATTCCACAAGTAACGAGTGCGAGCTAAGAGATTCTTAAAATAGAACTTACGATTACATTTAGTAATTTCAATAGTAAAATGATCAGACCTAACTGTCAAACTAGTGTTGCGCTCAAATTCGTGAAGTCGAGGTACCAAAAAAGGAAGGCTCATCAGAACAATTACCATGGAAATATCTATTGAAACGGCACGGGAAAACTACATTACGTCGGTAGGAGAGTGACTGAAGCCGAGACATAAGGTCAAACATGGGGTGCAGGTCGACTCATCACCGCCAACTCAACATCGCCGACTCAACCCCACCGACTCAAGAACGCCGACTCAAGCCCGCCAGTTAATCTTCATGACAACTGATGGACAACTCACTACCAACCTACTCAGCGCAAGAACAACTCAATGCTGGCGTCGAATTTATACCTTCAGACCTCTATTGGCTGTCATAGTGTGCACATTTCTTAGATCGGCTTTGAGTCATAAAGATTTTGAAAGTTTGTTTGTCTTAGCGATTCATTTGTTACAACAGCCTATTTTAAGAGAGGACGTTACACAAGGAAGAACGGACAAATAAGCATCCTGAAGCAGCAAATGGAAGACTGCGCACAGAGCTGGGGATGGAGCACCCCACAATATGGAGATTCATTATGGAAATGCAAAGGGTGCAAAGAAACTGAGACACATCCCTTTTTCCCTAAATTGAAGACGTCTATGAAGGCAGATGAAAAAAAATTTGTAGATTGTTTCTTCCTTTTCACAACGATCTCCTACTGGATATTTGAGGGGAATTGCATAAAATTTTCGATAAATTTTAAATCAAAAACAAAGTCCTGAATTAAAAAATTGATCCTTAATAAATTACTTTTATTCGGTTTTAAAAAGACGAAGAAAAAAATTCATAGCTTTCATATCATTGGGTTGTCTTCGGAATGTATCGCTTAGCGATGAGTTGTCAAGGAGATGAGTTGTCCGGTGTTGAGTCGGTTGTGTTAAGTCGCGGTGATGAAATGTCCTCTCCAGCAGGTCAGGACCTATAACATTTCAGAGTTTTGTCTTTGTGTGTGTTTGTTTCAACTGTCTTAACTTTTTGTTTTTTTTATCAATCAGTGGCTGCAACTTACCATTTTGATGGCACCGCGTTGGCAGTTTTTCTGGTTGTTCCATTCTGACTGGTAGCAAAGAGTCCGAAATCTTTTAATAGCACTTAGAGAAGCTGCTCTGGTCAAGGGTCGCATAATATTGAGAATTTTGCAGTGTCATATCGCGCATGGATATGTGTACCAACATCTACTTCCGTTGGGCAACAACGACGCCATGTTATACTCAATTTGACAAGATCCACATATTTTATTACAATCTGATTTCGATTTAAAATAGGTACAAGAATCAAGAAACAGCAAAGGAATCCAAATAGAACGAGAAACGATTTGCAGTACTTTCTGCAACCTCTTTCAACTGAAAACGACAGATTGAGTACAAAATAGAATTATTTTAATAAATGAAAAGATGATGGAAAGATTTGCATACATTTAATAATTTCATATTTAATATTTTAATATTTAATATTTTAATATTTAATATTTTAATATTTAATATTTTAATACTTAATATTTTAATATTTTATTTTCATATTTAATATTTTAATAATTAATATTTTAATATTTAATAATTTAATAATTTAATATTTAATATTTTCATATTTAATATTTTAATATTTAATATTTTAATATTTAATAATTTAATATTTAATATTTTCATATTGAATATTTTAACAAGTAATATTTTAATGTTTAATAATTTAATATTTTAATATTTAATATTTTAATGTTTAATATTTTAATATTTAATATTTTTCATATTTAATAATTTAATATTTAATATTTTAATATTTAATAATTTAATATTTAATATTTTCATATTTAATATTTAATAATTTAATAATTTAATATTTAATATTTTCATATTTAATATTTTAATATTTAATATTTTAATATTTAATAATTTAATATTTAATATTTTCATATTGAATATTTTAATAATTAATATTTTAATGTTTAATAATTTAATAATTTAATATTTAATATTTTCATATTTTAAATAATATTTTAATATTTAATTATTTAATATTTTAATATTTAATATTTTAATGTTTAATAGTTTTAATATTTAATATTTTAGTATTTAATAATTTAATATTTAATATTTTAATATTTAATATTTTAATATGTATATTTACCACAATTAAAATATATATATATATATATATATATATATATATATATATATATATATATATATAAAAAATATTAATCATAGCTGGCCACTTATACTCGAGGATACCCGTCTATTACGACGTGACAATCCCTATTGTAGACGCTCGCTCAGGCACATTTTTTTGTTCAACACCCACTGAGACAACCTGTGGTTTATATTGCAACTATGCTGAGCAGACCTTAGTTACAGTTTCTGGGAGAGTGCATGTTATCTAGCATGATCAAATATCTGAACAAGGCCAGCACACGCAGACCCTCGGTCACGATGACTTGTGACTGCGCGCTAGCACAGCTATCTTAGGCACCCAAGGTTTTCCTTCTACCCAATTTCACTCACAAGGCTTGGGTCAACCTGTGGTATAGTCTTGGGGATTAATAACATCAGGAAGTTTACTTCCTGACAAATCGACCGTGGTGAGATTCGAACCCGGGTGTCATGATCAGAAAGCGAACGTTCTAATCACTCGGCTACATATATAGTCTTAAGGTGTGTTATATTTGTGGGATAAAGTGCTCAATATCAGAGATAGATAGATGTACATATAAAAGTGAAGATTGAAGTCAACAATCAGAAGCGACAGGCTGTTTCATGCTGGATGCAATCGTCATGAAAGAGTCTGTCGCCACTGAGTGTTGACTTCAATGTTCACTTTTAATTCAAATAATTATATTGAAGTTTTCGGCTCTTGCTTTGAAACATGAGAACTCTTATGTAGCGTTGGAATCATATTTTAAAAAAATAATTATATATATATATATATATATATATATATATATATATATAATATTTTTTTCTTCCTCATTTAATAAAAATTATTCCTTTTTTTTCTTTTTTTTCTTCTCCCTTTCCCTTTTCTCTGGTTAAATTAATTCCATTTATTAAAAATTAATTTTTATGAATATTTGTATATATCCAAGGAATAAATTATAACTAAATGGACTTTTAAAGATCATCTGTACTTATTATTATTATTATATTGCTCTGTTTATTATCCCAAATTGTCATGTAAATATATATATATATATATATATATATATATATATATATATATATATATATATATATATATATATATATGTATAAATTGTGTGTATTTCAGCAGCATTTTTCATTGATGCATTTTCATTAAATAATACTTAATACTTCTTTTCACTCTCGCGTGGTCATGTGTGACGTCACGAGCTGCGGTGCGATTTTCGCTTCCAGCGTCTTATATGCACGAGTTTGTCGTTGCTTAGAAATCTTCCACATAAACAGAAACAGACTATCATCACTGATATAGTCCGTTTATTGCTTAATATATTGTAATGTAATTGCCATCTTTGATTATGGCTTATGTAAGCCGAAAGGTTAGATAGGATTAAAAAATATGTTTCAATATTGTGATTTTCTGTCTTCATTTAATGATAATGTTATTAAGCTTATCAGACGATATGAAAAGAATTTACATAAAATAAATAGACAACACTTGTCTATATTATTTAATGAAACATGCATCAATATATATATATATAGAGAGAGGGGGGGGGAGAGAGAGAGAGAGCACTTGAAGTCTGAGATGAACTTAAGTACCTATAGGCGCTTAAGCAATAGGCGTCATCAGGAGGGTCACCCATTCATCATGACTAGTAGGAAATTAGGCTCAGCTTGGTGATGATGAAAGTTTACTATTTTGGCTTTTGAAGGATTAAAAGTTGCAAGCCATTTTTTCTCTCCATTGGGTTTTTAAAGCTAAGTCGGTGGAAAAATCTGTTGTCAACTTCTAATTATAATGATGAATAATTAACTGCATTACTAATGTACACTGGCTTTTCCTAGCTGATCGCAGTATTTACCTACGAGCGCAACATATATAACATGTAGGGCACTTTACGAAGCTGTCTGCTTTTTGATATTAGCATCGAACATTAACCTGAAAATATGAGTCATGTTCTTAAATAACCTCGTCAGATCCAGACTTTCATATGGATGCCATGTATAGCGGCAAAAGCGTCCAGAAATATTTAAACTGTCAGCTGTATACAACTGCTTTCTAAGATCAATGGCTTTGCGCAAGTGAAGTTTGGGGTACCTGGCAAAGATTATCCTTCTTTGAAAATTGTGAACTGGCGTTACATAATCACAAACAAAGAATTGTGCCAAATAATAGTAATGGCATCATTTGTGGACGGCAGCAACAGCTAAAATGGATAGAACATGGAAATCAAAGAAAAAGTAAGGACATAATCAAGATGTTGGCATTCCACACCACTTCGACCAAAAGGTTAGGAAGGAAACCTCCATCAATACTGGAAAGAGGGATAACAACTACTGGACTAAATAAACCTGAAAATATTTGTTTATTAGAAAAAAATTTAGAAATTTTAACCGAAAGCAGTATTGCCTGTTCGGTCAATGAATGCCAAATGTGTCCTTGTATGGAGACGGATATATATATATATATATATATATATATATATATATATATAATATATATATATATATATATATATACATAAACATGTTATAACATCACGGTATTACTTGATAAGAAGTATTGAAACAAAATGACTATTGTATTTTTGTAGGGATGTTATAACATGTTTATCTTACAATTTTTGAATAAATAATATTTGCTCTACTCTGTATTGAGCACTCTATTTAAATAATCTGTAAATATATATATATTATAATTATTTTTTTAAAAATATGATTCCTTCGCTACATAATAGTTCTCATGTTTCAAAAACGAGAGCCGATTCCTGAATTTTCGCTTGAGGATGAAACAGGGCTTGATATTTAACTCAATTTAATTTTAATGATTATATTTCGCCTCTCGTTTTTGAAACATGAGAACTCTTATGTAAGCAGAAGGAATCATATTTTATAAAGAAAAATTATAATTTAAGCTCTACTTCTGTATGGAGCACTGTTTTTCCAAAATAGAAAACAAAAAATACTAAAGGACTCCGTATTATTTACCTAACGTGTTCTTTCCTATTTTTCTACATATTTGCACACACACACACACACACACACACACACACATATATATATATATATATATATATATATATATATATATATATATATATATATATATATATAATGGAATATGGATACCTGTGATCCCCCCCTCACTCGAATATGATTGGCTGGTATCCGTCATAAATGATGACTGACGTGTTGATACAGAGATAGTCAAGAGCCTTAGTCTGAGAGCTAAGTCTATAACGACGCCCATTGGACTACGCCATTGATCTACACTTCTTACCTGCGACTACGACGCGTACCAGTCGATTACTGCTACCCTAATTCTACTTGGTTATAGTAGCCAAAACCACTTAGCTACTTCGTTCAAATATATCCCTTTCCGGGACATATCAATATATATATAAATTGAACATAGAATAGGCTGTGCTAAAAGTAGTTTTGCCCAACACCGCACGTTGCTACAAAACCAAATCATCAACCTGAAAACTCGAGTCATGTTCTTAAATAAGCTTGTCAGATCGAGATTTTCATACGAATGTCATGTTTGACCCCAAACCCTTTCGGAAAGATCGAAACTAAATTAAGTTGTTTTATGGCCGTAAAAGAAGATAAAAAGTGCAGATTATGAGGATATGTAGGATAGATTGTTACAATTTTTGGATACATTATGTAACTAGTGAGTTAGCCCAAATGACTTGACTCACTTTATAGTCCACCAATAGAAATTTAACCAATCAGAAGACGTAAAATATTCAATCCGTCGTCTATAAAGGCGGCCATTTTGTTTACTCTATCCGAATGTCCAGTGCCAGCTTGTCAGGCGAAGAGGAACAGAAGGAAGAACTACGCTCTGCTACTTTTACCGGGATATCCACTGCTAACCTGAACTACGCTTCCCTACTGTCTTCGAAATATTCACTGCTAACCTCTGGATTCTATACTCAAAGACGACCGTCATCATGAACAACATAGATTGCGCTTAACCGTAATCAAACTTCTAAATATAAATCATGCCAGAAGTTGGGTACTTCCTGAAGCGGTATAAACTGTTGATCATTTAACGAGCATCTTTAGAGATACATCATATATATGAGTTTCCCCTTGAAGTCTGGTTTGATTTACTGATTCGTTTTCTACGGATTATCAACCCTTTGAAGGTTATTTAAAGCCAGGAAATAGTTTTTAGTCAGTAAGAATGTTTTTGGTGGCAGATAATAACGGTCTTACTAATTAACCCATAGCTGGGGGGAAATTGGTGAATTCATACCTTTTTCGAAGTTATTTGCGAGTAAATGAATATAACGAACCCAACGTGAATTGGAACTCGGCTCTTTGATTAACAATCCCGAACCATTATCCATTACACCCCCGCACATTCAAGCTTAATCCACATGGTATTCCCCTAAAGGTCACTCATCTCGATACTGACTAGGCTAGACGTTAACTTCGGTGATCGTACACGAACCATTGTATCAACGTGATGTGACCATATGCTCTCGAGATCTGCAATTAGCTTTAGTCCCAATAGAAACTCGAAACAAGGGGCATCTTTGAGAGTGTCGACATTCATCACGACTGAAGAGAATTTGGATGATAATAAAACGTTATTAGTTTTGGAGATTGAAATATTGAAAGTTATAATGCAGTTTCCTCGCACCGTTAGAGCTCAATCAGATGAGAGATCTGCTGACAGGCTATGATCATGTAGAATTGAAGAGTTGTGTCTGACAAGTAAGATGAATAAGAATGTTCATATGAGCAACTTTGTACTAGCCATTTGCTGCTCTTCACTGTTGCTTTGCTCTGTGACACAGACTGTTATAGTGAAAATATCCAAAGGAAATCTCTAGACAAGCTGTCAAGTCTCAGGCTGTCATCTCCTGCCGCTTCTATTTTCGCTGTTTCTTCCAACTCCTCCCTATGGTTTTTTTAATCATTTCACACCAAGCAAGGCAATAAAGCCACTAATACTCAAGTGGTTACTGAATGTGAGAGAGTATAGAGAAGATAACAATAAAAGAATGGGAATTAAGAAGACAGAAGATAACGATCGACATTGCATTTCAGTTTTTGAAGATCAAAGTGGTCTTGAAAGCAAGAAGCCGGAAGAGAGTCCTACAAGCGCGAAGTGCGAGAAAAGAAGCTGTTAAAATAGAACTTGCGGTTATATTTAACCATATCAACTGTAAAATGATGAGACCTAACTGCCAATCTAGTACTATGCTTAAATTTATAAAGTCTGTTTAACATAGATGAAAGTTCATCAGAAGAATTATCCATCCGTCTCTCTCATCAATTCTCTCTTCCTCCCTTTCTCTTTCTCGCTGTCTTCGTTTTTCAAATATCCTTCTTTGTCGTGCTATTTCTCTTTTCCTCTCCTTACGTCTCTCTTTCTCTCTCTCTCTCTTTCTCTCTTTCATTCTCTCTTACCTTTCTGCTTTTCACTAATCTCTTCTTCTCACACTTCACTCTCGCTCTCTCTCTCTCTATTTTTCTTCCTGACTTACTCCTTTTCTCTAATTTTATTACTTGTTCTTTCTCGCCCACCCCCTCTCTATCTCTTACTGTCACTTTCTCTGTTTCTTACTTTGTCTCCTTGCTCTCCCTCTACTTCTCTATGTTCTACTCTGTCTTCCTCTATCTCCTCCCTACTCTTTCTCTCCCGCTCTCTCTCTATCTCTCTCTGTCTCTCACAGTTACTGTCATTTTTTTCTCTTTCTCCTTGCTCTCCCTTCCTTTCTATATGTTTTACTCTCTGTCTTCCTCTATCTCCTCCCTACTTTTTCTCTCTCGATCTCTCTCAATCAATGTCTATATGTTCGATTCTCTGTATCCTTCTATCTCCCCCTACTCGTTCTCTTTCTCTATCTCTCACTCTTACTGTCACTTTTCTTCTCTAACTTACTCTGTCTTATTGTTACTCTATTTCTCTCTTTTCTTTTCTCTTTCTTCTTGTCTCCTCACTATCTTAATCGCTATTTCTTTATATCTTTCTGTCTTTTTCATTCTAAATCTCTCTCTCTCTTTCTCTCTCTTTCTCTTTCTCTCTTTCTCTCTTTCTCTTTCTCTTTTTCTCTCTCTCTCTCTTTCGCTTTCTTTTTTTCTTCTTTTTCTTTTACTCTGCCTTTTTGTGTCTGTCTTTCTCATTCCCTCTCTTTTGTTGCTACTTTTACGCTTCTAATTCTTCACCTTCCCTTTCTCTTCAATGACCTTTGTGCTCTCTATCCCAATTAGACCTCTCTCTTTCCCTCTCTCCCTCTCTCCCCCTCTCTCCCCTCTCTCTCTCTCTCTCTCTCTCTCTTCTCTTTGTCAGTACTCACCCTCAACGCAATAATTCACTTCGTCATTCAGTACAAAACGTTCTTTCATCTTGCCCGCTCTTAAAAAATACAAACTCAATTATTCCTATCAGTAAGACGTTCCAATAATGGTTCGCCTCTCAGAATTCAGCCCTTTTCTTTTCTTTTTTTTTTTTTTTTTTTTGCCACAACATTATATAACCACTATACTCTGCAGGGCAAGAACCATCAAAATCAGCATTAGTCAGACATTGATAATGCTTTCTTGTTCTTTCTTCCAAACCCAGCCCCCACCCTAACATCAGGTGATTTTAGCCTCCCGTTAATTTTCACGAGTTGGCAGGCAACTGGATTGTGATGAAGAAAAAAAAAGCCAGTCCATAACCCTCCTAGCCCTAACTACCCAAGTAATATTTCAAATTCTAGCCAAAAATTGAGGAATTTCAGGCGTCTCAACTATTTTCAATGATAATGTTAATGACAATTGGTCGGATGCCTGGTTTCTCAAATAATAGTTACAAAACTAGTCTCACATTTGTTCTTAATCTGATTCTCACGGAGCGCCTATATTTGTGACCTTGTGGCTGACTTAGATAACATTTTAGCCTCAACGTCAAACCATGCTGAAACTCCGATTCTTGTTCGATCACCAAAGTTAAGCAGTGTTGAATTCGGTCAGTAGATGACTTAATTGCGTAAAATCTTACTTGTCATGGAAACCACAACATCAACGGCTAGTGTTGTTGAGAGTGGTGAACCCCTTCCAATTCCGTGGAGGATGAGGTGAAACGGTGGCTTACAACTTCGTCTGACAAACTGTTACAATTGTGATCATCCCTGAGTTTCACATATTTATGATGTGTGTAATGTTTTAGAAGCACTGGTTCAGCAGATATACAATAACAGAAAAGGATGTAAAACCAGGATGTGTTTTCTCGCCGGATTTATTCAACCTGTACAACGAGGCGATTCTAAGAAAACTAGAAATCCTACCAGGATTCATTATTGGCGGCCACAATCTTAACAACATAAGATAAGCAGATGACACAGTGCTGATAGCAGACACAGAAAGAAAACTACAAAAACTTCGACAGGAAGCGAGTGAAGAAAACCTTTACTAAAGGATTAAACATCAACTGCAAGAAGACGGAATGCATGGTTGTTAGCAAAAAGGAGGAGACCAAAAAGGCAAATTGCAAATCAGAGATACCCAAATCAAACAAGTGCGGAAATTTAAATATCTAGGGAGTATTTTAACAGAGAACGGAAAGTGCGACACTGAGATCTGAAGGCGTATTGGGATAGCCAAAGAAGTATTCCAAAAGCTAAGCAGGGTACTAAGAAATAGGAAAATTTCGCTAGAAACAAGGAAAAGAGTACTACACTGTTACATGATATCTGTCCTCCTGATAGCCAGCGAATGCTGGACGATCTCCTCACAGATAAAGAAGAGACTTGAAGCAACAGAAATGTGGTTCTACAGAAGGATGCTGAGGATACTGAAAACCGAACATATGAGTAACGACGTAGTTTTAGCGAAAATGGAAACAAAAAAGAGACTAATACTTAACACCAGGAAGAGATTACAGTGTCGGGGGGGCTTATAATGAGAAAGGAGAGCTTGGAAAATCTGATACTCATGGGGCATATAAAGGGCAAGAGGGAAAGTGGAAAAAACAGTAAAAAACAGTAATATATATATATATATATATATATATATATATATATATATATAAATTATTATTTATAAAAAATTATAACATAAGTATGTTATAAAATCACTACAAAAATAGCCATTTTGTTTCAACACACACGGTGTCTTATCAAGTGATGATGTTGAAGATAAAATTTTTGTTATGTTTTTTAATTATCTTCTCCAGGTTATCAGCACAACTATAGCTTAATTTAAGGGTATTAGGATTAAATATATATTTTTTTATAAATAATAATTATATCTGCTCTACTTTGTATTGAGCACTCTTTTAAGAATAGTAATTGTTGGGTATTGGAATTCATTCCGTATATACCAATTATATATTATATATATATATATATATATATATATATATATATATATATATATATATATATATATCAGTTATTTGTTTGGATAAGTCTTGTTGCTACGCTTGGAAAATCACATTGCTTACGGTCAAAACACGCTGAAAACACCGGTTCTCGTTCGATCACCGAAGTTAAGCATCGTAGTACTTAGATGGGGGACCGCTTGGGAACATCAAGTACTGTAAGCAGACCCCTACTACCGGGTTAAACTTGTTCATTTCTGTCGAACTTTTTTGGGAACAGTCGAAAGTTTCCAGACTGTTCATTTTAAGGGAATATTTTTGGCTACAGGCTCGGAGTCGAACTCCCTTGGCAATAGATTGCTCATTAATCGTCGGACGAACGAGCTTTGCCGAAGGGCAAAGTTTCGTCCGACGGGCCACATACATCCTCGTGGCGGACTGTTAAATACAACCCAGACGAGCTTTGCCGAAGCCCTGAACCCGTTTAAAGGTTCAATATTTTTTGGCCGAGGCTACAGGCTCGGAGAACCGACGGTAAGCTCGGCCTTGTGCCACATACATCCCTCGTGGCGGACTGTTAAATATAACGGTCGAATAGATTGCTCATTACTATCGAACTCTCTGCCTTGAGCAGAGAGGAACCCGGACGAGGCTTTGCCGAAGGGCAAAGTTTCGTCCGGGGAGGTAGACAGGCCCTGAACCCGTTTAGTCGGGTTCAAAGGGAATATTTTTGTCAGGGTTCAAAGGCGGACTTAGATTGCTCAGCCGAGCCTACGGGCTCGTCCGAAGGCCCCTGCCCGTTTAGTCAATAAACCGGCCTTGTACCATATACACCCTCGTTTGGGGCTGTTAAATATTAACAGTAAAAGAGTGGGAGGATGACAAATAACATGATTAAATTCCTGTCATTGGAGGACGACAGAAAAAAAAGCTCGACGCAACAGTTGCCATTAAAATATTTGTAGAAAAGACAGAGAGAAGCCAGATCCCGCCGATGAGCTTTTTTTCTTCTATTTTCTATTGATGTAGTGTCTAGACACATAGAAAAAAAATTAACCATACGCAAATTTATAAAAGATTAAGCTGATCTGATTAGAAATATATACAATGACTTATTAGGTTGCGTCATAAATAATTTCAGTATTTCTTTATCAACATTATTCGTCAAAAAATAAACGACAGTTACACTTTATTTAATTACAATGAAGGAAAAGTGCGACACTGAGATCCGAAGACTTATTGGGATGGCCAAAGATGCATTTCAAAAGCTAAGCAGAAAATTTTCGTTGGGAATAAAGAAAAGAATACTGAACTGTTACGTGATATCTGTCTTCCTGTATGGCAGAGAATGTTGGACAATCTCTTCAAAAATGAAGAAGAGACTCGAAGCAACAGGGTAAACATAGAAATAGAAAAAAGAAATATTTGTTATAACGACCATGAAGAGATTTGAACCCGGATCTCATAGTTGGGACTCATCAATAAACTGACAAAAGATGCACAATATTAAGAAAATTTTCCTTTTCACATGATTTTTATTTATCAATTAATATTCATAAATTCGTATCTTTTTCTTTACTTACTTACTTATTTTCTTTCTTGAGTTCATGCTTTCAGTCTTTCTTTTTTCTGTCTTTCTTTCTTTCTTTCTTTCTTCCTGACTTTCTTTCTTTCTTTCTTTCTTTCTTTAGTTCCTTCTTCCTTTCTTTCTGTCTTTCTTTCTGTCTTTCTTTCTTTCTCTCTTTATTGTTTTTTTTTCTTTTGTCCATATTAATAGGTTTATTAATATGGACAAAAGAAAAAAAAACATTGATTATATTTTTGCTTATTTATAATCTTTTACAATCGACCTAATGCCCTCCTTGTTTTGTTGCTATGACGACGTTTCGACCGTTTGGCCTCCGGCCTTCTTCCTATGCCTGACACGGAACAATACAAGAATTAGAGAGTTGGCTGGCCAATTTGGTGCCATAGTTATTAGTTCAATCAATGGGCCGCTTAGTAGCGGTAAAATAAACTGCTTCCTAACTGGATCATTACAGCATTCATTGATCGAGCAACGAATGCTCCTATAGGTCGAAATATATAAAATCCTTTTATTAAAAGAGTTTTTTTTAGAAAATTGTAGTAACTAAATGTTATAGGTCTTTCTAATATTGATAATAGTTTTTTTTTTTTTTAACCTTTTGTTTTTGGTAATGTAGAAAGTCAACAACTTGATTGTCTCATTATTGTATCTTCTACTTATATGTGCTCTCCATTTTTGTTGTTGCTGCTGCTGGAAGAGTTCAAGTCATATGGTTTTGTTATCTGGTATAGCGCTTCATTTCGGATTTTATGGCGCCTGTGAATAGAATCTGATGAAGGATAGTTTGTACTCAGTTTTCTTTTTTAAGATTTAAAAGATGTCTTCGCTTGAAGTCATTATTAATTACTGATCTGAGAAACTGGTTGTATATAGATGATAGTGTAGATATTTCAGAATAGCATTGATCTTTCTAATCTTGGTAAAATTTCTTCACAAACCTTTTGTTTTTGATTGTCCTGGTTCTGATCAGACGAATGGGGATTCTGAGGAGCGCGAAATTACCTCTTAATTGGTGTTGTTTCCAGGTCCATCCTGACCCGGGGTGGTAGCACCTGTTAGGGTCCCAGCTATGGGCAAATAGTTAACCCCCAAACAAAAATCAATGGTACATTTTTATAGTAAAATAGCCAATTTCTATAACAAAATGACAATCAATACATTAAAAAAGTATAAAAATACTTTTTACACTAAAATTACCAGCAATACATTTTATAATCTACAAACTATATATATATATATATATATATAAATACCTTTTACCCTGAAAGTAGAAAGTTGCGTTCAAAATATATTTAGTTGAAGCCATAAAATTATGTACAAAATATAAAATATTTAGATTTCGGCATTAAATAATCCATAGAGGTGTTGATATGCCGATAAAAATGAACCAACTAACAAACATGTTCATTCGCAAAAGCTGAGTATCATCTACCCTGTATTCAATTGTGAAAGCAGAATAACATAGATCATATTTTTATTACTTCAAAGCTCCTAAGGAAATTAAATTTCGGCATTAAATAATCCATTAAGTGTTGATAAGCCGTTAAACAAAAAAAATCAACTCAATTAAATTTACTTTTGGTTGTCTGTAAAGTTAACAGTTTAATTTTATCATTATTTTGTTTTCCTCTGCTTATATGTGCTACCTATTCTACACGTGCTACGTATTCTACACATGCTACCCGTTTTTTGTTGTTGCTATTGTTGGAAGTCTTCAAATGATGTGTTTGTTTGTTTTTTGTTTTTTGTTGGTTTTTTTTTGGTATTTGTTAAGTGTTGATACTTTCTTCTTTGGTAAACTTAGTAGGGATTCAATCGATACAAAAGAGCAGATTTAAAAACGAACAGGGCGAACAACGGAATAAAATCAATCTATCCAAGTAGATTAAATAACGGGTTCAGTTCGAAGTTTCTGTCTATATTTCTGAGATGAGGTATTATGTACATTATTTACATTATTCGGTCTATTATCCTCATCTTTGGCGCCATATTTATTACAACGTTTCGGCCTTTCAGTATCTGTCTATATTTCTGAGATGAGGTATTATGTACATTATTTACATTATTCGGTCTATTATCCTCATCTTTGGCGCCATATTTATTACAACGTTTCGGCCTTTCAGTATCTGTCTATATTTCTGAGATGAGGTATTATGTACATTATTTACATTATTCGGTCTATTATCCTCATCTTTGGCGCCATATTTATTACAACGTTTCGGCCTTTCAGTATCTGTCTATATTTCTGAGATGAGGTATTATGT
This sequence comes from Acanthosepion pharaonis, assembly GCA_903632075.3. Classification (NCBI taxonomy): domain Eukaryota; kingdom Metazoa; phylum Mollusca; class Cephalopoda; order Sepiida; family Sepiidae; genus Acanthosepion; species Acanthosepion pharaonis. Next base: position 155,157 of record CAHIKZ030000833.1, on the reverse strand, counting down.
ACATTATTTACATTATTCGGTCTATTATCCTCATCTTTGGCGCCATATTTATTACAACGTTTCGGCCTTTCAGTATCTGTCTATATTTCTGAGATGAGGTATTATGTACATTATTTACATTATTCGGTCTATTATCCTCATCTTTGGCGCCATATTAATTACAATGTTTCGGCCCTTCAGTATCTGTCTATATTTCTGAGATGAGGTATTATGTACACTATTTACATTATTCGGACTATTGTCCTCATCTTTGTCGCCATATTTATTACAACGTTCCGGCCCTTCAGTATATGTCTATATTTCTGAGATAACGTATTATGTACATTATTTACATTATTCGGACTATTGTCCTCATCTTTGTCACCATATTTATTAAAACGTTTCGGCCCATCAGTATCTTTCCTCTGAAAGTTCTCCACTGCCTTAACCTCCTTTATCCACTGTGCCATGTGTCCTCAAGGACACATGGCACAGTGGATAAAGGCGTCTGTTAGATCCAGTGACCGGACCCAAACAGTGTGTGTTCAATACCCAGTTACGGCAGTGAAAATTAACAGGAGATAACTGATAACTGACATCCATTAAACATGGCACGTGGAACTAGAACAGTCTACCACAGTGAGCGAAATAAAGGGTTCAGTTCGACATTCCAACCACCTGAAGAAGGCCGGAGCGTACATCGGCCGAAACGTTGTAATAAATATGGCGACAAAGATGAGGACAATAGTAGGAATAATGTAAATAGAATAACAACAAAAATAAGAATATTCGTCTGACTATAGATTCCTAGAAAATCCAACCAAAAATTATAATTTTGGTTTTTAGAATGATAAATGGGAGGAATAGACTTATTCTGACTTCTGAAGTTTCCCCTTAAAATATTAAAGTAATTGACTAACAACATAACGGTTCTTCAAGCGATAAATCGTCTATGTTGAAGAAAATTTCTTTTGAAGCATTAAGAGTTCACGCAGGTCCTCTATGAATACAGCTTTGCACTGAAATCAGCGTCATTTGATAAATATTTAAACACTACAATTCTTTCGCTTCCCTTATGAAAGAACGCTATTTTCTTATCTTAAAAATAGACGCCATTCAAATTCTTTCGTAAAAACAGATCCGGAAGTAACACCCTTCAAAGTATTTTGCTGTCGTCATAAATTGGAGCGGCAGTTACAGGAAATAAGTCGATATCGTCTGCGGTTAAACAGCCATACTTACTATGTTACAAACACGAGCAACACATTAAAGTTTATTCAATCGAAAACATTGTAACCATTGTTAAGAACATTTCGAAAACTGGAATCTGTTGTCTAGAGCATTGCTTCCTAAATAACTGGTTACCGCCCTAAATTGGGTCGCATGGATGCACTCCTGAGCAACGAGCAGTGGTGATGTTAATAATAATAATAATAGAGAGATAAACCTTTTCCTCATAAGGAAACTTTCGACATTCACATTGTTGACTATGTGCCGACTTAGGGTTTTAAAATCAATCAGTTTGCCACCAGTATACGTATTTCTATACAAGTCAAGGTCAATAAATGTTCTACAATATGTTTTATATAGTAATATAAAGAATATATATTTTAGTATATATTAAACTTGAAACAGGTAAATATCTTCTTTGATAGTGTCGACCATTTTTCCAGCAATCTTAGCAAGGGATCGTATATCTGAGTTAAGGTCAGAGGTGAACTTCAATGGTCAAAATCAGGGATCAGCAACCTTTTGTTAACTATGTGCTGACTTAGGGTTTTAAAATCATTCAGTGTGCCACCAGTATACGTATTTTTATACAAGTCAAGGTCAATATACCTGTTCTACAATATATTTTCTATAGTAATATAAAGAATATATACTTTAGTAGAGGAGGCATGGTGGAGTAATAGCGAATTGAGGAATCGGAGAGCCGAGTTCGAATTCCAGTCGAATTCACTTACGTGCTAATACACTTGGGAAAGGTGTGAATCCTTTTCTTCTCCCTCCAGCTATGGGTAATTAGCAGGACAGACTGGGTTCTATAACTTTGGATGGGAACTGGTCTGGGAGAAGGACAACTATGAATTCCAACCTCGGAGTGGAGCCCCTAAGACGGATGGACGGCACTTTGTGCTACCTTCCGGTAACTCCTGCAGCCGCGTTGGTACCAAACTGTATTGGTTTATCCTTTCCTTTGGACTTTGCTAGCAAGGCTGAGAGGGGGGGGGAACTAGACGTCCGGGCATCCCTAGTTCTCCATATATCCCGCCCAGGCTGATAGCGCACCGTGCTACTCCATCGTCTCGAGAGATGGACAGATGCCAACGACGACGATATACTTTAGTATATATTAAAATTGAAACAGTTAAATATCTTCTTTGATAGTGCCGACCAGCTGAGTTAAGGTCAAGAGTGAACTTGAGTCCCAATCGTCAAAATCAGGGATCAGCAACCTTTTGTTAACTATGTGCTGACTTAGGGTTTTAAAATCATTCAGTGTGCCAACAGCATACGTATTTTTATACAAGTCAAGGTCAATATACCTTTCCTACAATATATTTTATATCTTAATATACAGTATATATACTTTAGTATATATTAAAATTGAAACAGATAAATATCTTCTTTGCGTTGTAATATTTATTGGTTCGGACTTTGTGATGTCATTTGCGGCTGCGTGCCATTGGAATCTGCTTGGTGTGCCACCTGCGGAACGCGTGCCGTAGGTAGCCGACCTTTGGTGTAATGAGTAATGGCTCGGAATATTTAATCAAGGAGCTGAGTTCCAATTCCCGTTGGGTTCGGTATATTCATTTACGCGCAAATACCCTTGGGAAAGGCATGAAGCCATCGCGTCTATCCCCTTCAGCTATGTGTCAATTATTAAAAATTATATCACGAAATTATTATTATCTAAAAAAAAAAAAATTCTTACAATCTATGAATATTTCTGGCTTTAAATAACCTGCAATGGAGTTAATAAGCCATAAGATTTTATAAAGTTCAACCAATAGTGAAGCGAACAGTTATTATTAATTACTTTTATGCTATCAACTTTTTTTTACAGTAAGGTTCACCTTTTACAAGACGCGGGAGCCACTCGAGGTAGAGAGTTACATTAAGAGGTAGTTTATGCGGCACTTCGCAAGAAGAAGCCATTAGAGTGGAACTTAGTTGTCACCAATAGAATACAGACGGAACATAGATGGTTTGTTACGTGAGTGTCATGGCGGGTCCTAGCCGTGAAGTTTAGAACTGGCGGATCCTAGGAATGTAGTTCGTCCAGAAAAATACGTTTTGTTTTTCAATGAATACTTACTTTTCGCTGTATAATAAAAAAGTAACTCTACATCCGAGAAATTTAGACAAATCTAGAGTGATCTCTCTCCGCAATAAAACTATATGACGCTTTCAGACGAAATGCAGAGAGATTTCAGGTAAGATTAAAGTCAGGCAGAACGCATAACGTCTATCAGTCAACTCATAAATCAAGAATAAAATTATGTTGAAAGTAGCAAGTTAATATTTTATGTTACTACTATTTAGATGTCCAATTATTAGAAATTATTGTTTTTCGTTTAAATCTCCTAAAAGTGTTATTTGCTTACCACAGGAGAACTTCTATTAGGATTTCATATTTATATATTAAAATATTTTTTAATCATTTTCGTCTCAGATCAAGACAGTGTTATTTGTTAAACCGGTATATTAGTACATACGTCAGTGAGTAGCGATAAACTAAGTATGCAATATTATTGCTAGTATTATTGCTAAAAACGGAAATCTTAACTGCGTATAACAGCAGTCAATATGAAAACCTAATAATATGAAAAGCAGTCAATATGGGAACCTAATAATATGAAAAGCAGTCAATATGAAAACCTAATATTATGAAAAGCAGTCAATATGAAAACCTAATAATATGAAAAGCAGTCAAAATGGAAACTTAATAATATGAAAAGCAGTCAATATGAAAACCTAATAATATGAAAAGCATCAATATGAAAACCTAATAATATGAAAAGCAGTCAATATGAAAACCTAATAATATGAAAAGCAGTCAATATGGGAACCTAATAATATGAAAAGCAGTCAATATGAAAACCTAATAATATGAAAAGCAGTTAATATGAAAAATTATAATAGAAAAGCAGAACCTAATAATATGAAAAGCAGTCAATATGAAAACCTAATATGTAAAGCAGTCAATATGAAAACCTAATAATATGAAAAGCAGTCAATATGAAAACCTAATAATATGAAAAGCAGTCAATATGAAAACCTAATAATATGAAAAGCAGTCAATATGAAAAATTATAATACGAAAAGCAGAACCTAATAATATGAAAAGCAGTCAATATGAAAACCTAATATGTAAAGCAGTCAATATGAAAACCTAATAATAAGAAAAGCAGTCAATATGAAAATCTAATAATATGAAAAGCAGTCAATATGAAAAATTATAATACGAAAAGCAGAACCTAATAATATGAAAAGCAGTCAATATGAAAACCTAATAATATGAAAAGCAGTCAATATGAAAACCTAATAATATGAAAACCTAATAATATGAAAAGCAGTCAATATGAAAAATTATAATACGAAAAGCAGAACCTAATAATATGAAAAGCAGTCAATATGAAAACCTAATATGTAAAGCAGTCAATATGAAAACCTAATAATATGAAAAGCAGTCAATATGAAAACCTAATAATATGAAAAGCAGTCAATATAAAAACCTAATAATATGAAATATGGGAACCTAATAATCAAAAAATATGAAATATAATAACCTAATATGAAAAAGCAGTCAATATGAAAACCTAATAATATGAAAAGCAGTCAATATGAAAACCTAATAATATGAAAAGCAGTCAATATGGGAACCTAATAATATGAAAAGCAGTCAATATGAAAACCTAATAATATGAAAAGCAGTCAATATGAAAAATTATAATACGAAAAGCAGAACCTAATAATATGAAAAGCAGTCAATATGAAAACCTAATATGTAAAGCAGTCAATATGAAAACCTAATAGTATGAAAAGCAGTCAATATGAAAACCTAATAATATGAAAAGCAGTCAATATGAAAACCTAATAATATGAAATGCAGTCAATATGGGAACCTAATAATATGAAAAGCAGTCAATATGAAAACCTAATAATATGAAAAGCAGTCAATATGAAAAATTATAATACGAAAAGCAGAACCTAATAATATGAAAAGCAGTCAATATGAAAACCTAATATGTAAAAATAGTCAATATGAAAACCTAATAGTATGAAAAGCAGTCAATATGAAAACCTAATAATATGAAAAAGCAGTCAATATGAAAACCTAATAATATGAAAAGCAGTCAATATGAAAAAAATTATAATACGAAAAGCAGAACCTAATAATATGAAAAGCAGTCAATATGAAAACCTAATATGTAAAGCAGTCAATATGAAAACCTAATAATAAGAAAAAAGTCAATAATATGAAAAGCAGTCAATATGAAAACCTAATAATATGAAACCTAATAATATGAAAAAGCAGTCAATATGAAAAACTAATAATATGAAAAGCAGTCAATATGAAAACCTAAATTATAATATATGAAAAGCAGAACCTAATAAAAACCTAAAAAAAGCAGTCAATATGAAAAAATTATAATACCTAATATGTAAAAAAGCAGTCAATATGAAAACCTAATAATAAGAAAAGCAGTCAATATGAAAACCTAATAATATGAAAAGCAGTCAATATGAAAACCTAATAATATGAAAAGCAGTCAATATGAAAAATTATAATACGAAAAGCAGAACCTAATAATATGAAAAGCAGTCAATATGAAAACCTAATATGTAAAGCAGTCAATATGAAAACCTAATAATAAGAAAAGCAGTCAATATGAAAACCTAATAATATGAAAAGCAGTCAATATGAAAACCTAAAATATGAAAAGCAGTCAATAATAAAAATTATAATACGAAAAGCAGAACCTAATAATATGAAAAGCAGTCAATATGAAAAAGCAGTCAATATGAAAACCTAATAGTATGAAAAGCAGTCAATATGAAAACCTAATAATATGAAAAGCAGTCAATATGAAAACCTAATAATATGAAAAGCAGTCAATATGAAAAATTATAATACGAAAATGAAATATGAAAAGCAGTCAATATGAAAACCTAATAATATGAAAAGCAGTCAATATGAAAACCTAATAATATGAAAAGCAGTCAATATGGGAACCTAATAATATGAAAAGCAAATATGAAAACCTAATAATATGAAAAAAAGTTAATATGAAAAATTATAATACGAAAAGCAAAACCTAATAATATGAAAAGCAGTCAATATGAAAACCTAATATGTAAAGCAGTCAATATGAAAACCTAATAATATGAAAAGCAGTCAATATAAAAACCTAATAATACGAAAAGCAGTCAGTATAAAAACCTAATAATACTGATTATTATTATAGCGAATTAAATAAATAATGAGTGCTTTAAGAGGCGAAATATTTAATAGGAGTAGATAGGTTCGCCTATCGTCTGGTTCAAAGTCCTCTCCGGTCTTTTGAACAGGAGTAAAGGTTTATTTCTTTTTTCCTTTGTAAGATCGAGTTTCCAGTTCCTTCTAAAGTGTTTTCATACATTTTCACTGCCAGTATCCCTCTGGGGTGTCTTAGTGGCATTATCGTCATACTTGGGGTGAGTTGGTTGAAAAAAAAATGACGACAATTAAAAATAGAATAAGCAAATAATAAAAACAGACAATCTATGCAAATCTGATTTAAAGTAAATAAATGAGGAAAAAGTCGAAAATGAATGGTCCAGGGTATGACGACAAACTACATCCAGCAGCAAGGATCGGGATATTGAAGGTTTTGGAGAGCGTGGAACCACCTGTTAATTGCTGTTGTTCACAGGTCCATCCTGACCCGGAGCGGTAGTAACTATTAGGATCCCAGATATGGCCAAAAATTGAAACCACAAACAAAAACAAAACACTATTTTCTAATTGCAGTTTGTTTTTGTTTTTTTTACCAATGTTCACCCACTGCAAGGCTCAAGAGCCACTCAAGATAGAGGCTTACTCTGTGGAGTTATATTAGCGCAGCAAAAGACAGAAGAGAAGTTTGGATTCTATTTTCTGTATGAGTAATCTAGGATTTAAATCTGTGCCATTAACTCCATTGTCGTATGTAAAAAATGGATTCTTCTAAAATCTTTAGAAGGGGGAACACCCAAACAAATCTAACAAAAAAGAAGAGAGATTAGGCCCGTAATTACTTTTATTGCTTAGTAAAAAGAAATTATCGGTTTGATTTTCTATTAAAGAACAGATATTTTAATTATATTTAAATTTAAATATTTTATTTAATATATATATATTTTATTTAAATTTTAATATAATGTATTATCTATTCTATAAACTCTATTGTTGTATGTAATAATTACTCCTACAAAAGGTATAAGCAATGCAATGGCAAAATTACTTAAATATGGTCATCAATTTTTGACGGTATTGTTCGGTTCGGCTCTGATTGGATATTTCTACTCTTAACGATTTCAAAAGCAGAATGCTATCTTATGTAAAACAATAGAGTTTACAGAACACGTAAACATACTAAATTATTCATACAGAAAATATAACCATATATGAGTTCAAAATTATTTAAATATTTACGTCTGAGTTGATAAATTAGAGTTTAAATATCATTCTGAGATTGTCTAGCTCCTAATATTGTACATCCAAATTACGTTAAACTAGTTTTATATATATATATATATATATATATATATATATATATATGTTTATGAAAATATATAGAAAATAGGAAGGAACTGGTTAGGTAAATAATCCTAGGTCCCTTAGTATTTTAGTCATTATTTTTAAAAAATAGTGCTCGATACAAAAGTAGAGCATAAATATAATTATTTATTTAAAAATATGATTCCAAAACACTACATAAGAAGTCTCATTTTTCAAAACAAGAGCCGAAAACTTCAATATAATTATTTAAATTAAATTGAGTTAAAATAAGCTCTGTTCCATCTTCAAGCAAGAAATTTTTTTAGTAATATTGAACAATAGCTTTTCGACCAGGGTTTCGATCTCATGATCTCATCAGCTAGCTTACTGGACGGTAACAAAAATAGACAGAACTTACTAGTTAAGTAAAACATTTTAAAAATTATATATATATATATATATATATATATATATATATATATATATATATATATATATATATATATATATATATATATATAAATATATATATATATATATATATATATATATATATATATATATATATATATATATATATATATATATATATATATATATATATATATATATATATATATATATATATATATATATATATATAAAGAAATATAGTTTTAAGGTGTGCTATATTTATGGGATAAAGTGCTCAATATCAGAGATAGAGCTTATGTAAATATAAAAGTGAAGATTGAAGTCAACACTCAGAGGCGACAGGCTGTTTCATGCAAAACTTAATGATCAGGCCACATGTGTTGCATTTTTTCTCGACTATTTATGTATACGAGTCAGTGGTGCATTGTGGGTAGTCCATTCTGAACTAAAAAGAATAAATAAAAATAAATAAAATAAAATAAATAAGAAAATAACATCAAAATAAATTAATCGAAGCAAATAATAAACAAATTAAAAAACCACTGCCGTCAAAATAACGTTAAAATGACTTAAAAGAATAAAAAAAAATTAAAATTAAGCAAGCAAAAACAAGTAAAAATAATCAATACAAATAAATTAAGTAAGTAATAAGCAAATTCACAAACCACTCTCGCCAAAATAACCGTTAGAGTAGACTACAACAATCAGGCCCAAAATTGGACGAAAAATAGCTCTAATTACCTTCCCAGACCAAAACAAACTACTAAATAAACGATCTGAACTCATCTCAAATTTTTTACTACGTTACTTAAAAACTCGAAAACCGAAAAGAATAAATAAAATATATTAAATGAAAATAAATAAGAAAAAACAAAAAAAAATAAACTAATCAAAATAAATAAACAATAAACAAATTAGCAAGCCACTAAAATAACCGTTAAAATAGACTGCCCACAATGCACCATTGACCCGTATATATAAATAGTTGAGAAAAAACTCAACACAAGTGGCCTGATGAATGCATTTAGCATGAAACAGTGTGTCGCCTCTGAGTGTTGACTTGAATGTTCACTTTTATATATATATATATATATATGTAAGCAAATATATGGATGAAGAAAAATATATACGGAAAAAACAAACAAAAGGTCATGTTGTATTGATAATGTTATAATGTTGTATGTCATGTTGTATTGATAATGTTATAACTTATGAATATGTCCTGAAGATGGTTTATTAGACCGAAACGTCCGACGTTGACATATTAACATTAAAACAGTATAAATTGTATAATAGGATTTTTGTTTTTTTTTCCGTATATATTTTTTTTCATATATATATATATATATATATATAGTTTTTTTTTTTTTTGTATTTTTCCGGTTTTTTGCATGAGTTGTTGCACAACAGGATCAAAATTAACAGAGCAAAAATGAATTATGGACAGTTTACCAGTAATTTTAAACAGGATGTAAAGCAACTTCCTCGATAGTTGGAAGAATTCAGTTAAAAATTAAACAGATCTTCAATGTCTGTCTATATTTCTGAGATGAGGTATTGTAAGTATTTACATTATTTACATTGTTTGGACTGTTATCCTCATCTTTATTGTTATGTTCACAATCGTTGTACGCTATGACGTTCTTCAGGTATTTTCGTCCGCTGGGCTAGATTTTTCACGTGCCATACCTATTCAGGATGCTTCTCCCTTTAACAAAACTCTTCAAGTAGCCAATGGTGAACAAAAAATTTTATCCACTGGACTATGTGTCCTGAGGATAAAATTATTGGTTGGGTCCAGTGGCTTCACGCAACGCAGAGAGTTGTCAGTTTAATACCTGGACGGTGGATGAGACAAAAGGTTGAGTTCGAAATTATATATGATCTAACATATCTTATTCATTGACATATATATATATATATATATATATATATATATATATATATATACATATCTTATAAGATATACATATAACATATCTTATTCATTAGATATATATATATGTATATATATAAGAGTTCATTTACAGAAATTATATATATATGTGTGTGTGTGTGTGTGTGTGTGTGTGTGTGTGTGTGTGTGTGTGTGTGTGTGTGTGTGTGTGTGAAAAGTGTATATAAATATAAATAAATATAAGTATGTATAATTATTTATATATTATATACGTACTTATTAGAAAGCGCTCAATATCAGAGATAGAGCTAATATATATATATATATATATATATATATATATATATATATACCCAAATGCAATAAGAACGAATAAAATATATAAATTTAAATGTTCATAATATTATTTTTAAAAAAGAGCCCAATACAAAAAGTAATTATTATTAAAAAATTGTTATAAGCATCATTTTAACACCACCTGATGAAATGCTATGTTGCATCGAAACATTAACGCATTTCTGTAGCGGGAATATGTATGTTAGAATGTAATCACATACAATAAAGAAATATATATATATATATATATATATATATATATATATATATATATGGTATTAATAGTTTGAAAGACTGTTCTTGAAGCCTAATTTGCTGGATTTTCAATTGTCTGTTGAAAGGGAGAAGGGAGACAAACAAGCTTAGAAATGTTCAATGTCGAAGATAGAGATAGATCGTTAATAGAATTAATGATAATGTTAATTATATATATATATATATATATATATAGAGAGAGAGAGAGAGAGAGAGTTGAATTGGTAAGAAAATATTTCATGGAAAGTTTTGTTCCATGTTTGTCAGGTTAACCTATAGTTTTCTCGAGGTTTCAGCATGAGTCAGTGACATGAGTCGACTAAATGACTTTACCAGTCTCCTAATGAGGAAGTGGGTTCGGTCAAAGGGAAAATCAGAACTCCGAAGTTGGCAAGAATGGGATTGGTCTTGAATGTGATGACTTTGACAACAAATGACAGCGTTTCACGGAAGATGTCGACCGAAGGGAGATTGATGCTAACAGATTTGAAGGGAAATTAGACAGGATCAAAACAGAAGCAAAGGGTTCAATCTGGTCAAATAGCATAATTTATGGCGCACTTGGTGGCGAGTAAATTTACAATGAATGGCTTGCGAAACGTGCTCGTTATCTGTTAGAATGTTAAGAACGTATAGAGAAAAATAGATAACAGAAAGAGAGAGAGAGGGAGAAAGGGGCCTAGAGGAGAGAATGGTGAGGGGGAGAGTGAAGAAGAGAAAAAGAGAGGGAGAGAAAGAGTGAAAGAAAGGGACTGAAATAGGAAAAAAGAATAGGAGAGGAAATAAAGTGAATGATAAAGAAAGGAATAAGCAAGTGATAAGAGTGAGAGAGAGAGCGAAAGAAAGAAGAAAAAGGACGAGGAGTGAGAGACAGTAAAGGTGCAGTGAGAGTGGTGGCAGAGGGAGTGAGTGAGTGAGTGAGTGAGTGAGTGAGTGAGTGAGTGGATGGGTGAATGAGTGAGTGAAAGAAAGAAAGAAGAAAAAGGACGAGGAGTGAGAGATGGTAAAGGTGCAGTGAGAGTGGTGGGAGAGGGAGTAAGGAAGCGGGAATGTGAGTGAGTGAGTGAGTGAGTGAAAGAAAGAAAGAAAGAAAGAAAGAAAGAAAGAAAGAAAGAAAGAAAGAAAGAAAGTGAAGAAAAATGTACAAGGGGTGAAAGAGGAAAAAGTTGAAGGGAGAATGACGAGAGAGAGAATTATGAATCCGGAAAGTGAATAAGTGAATGAGAGAGAGAGAGAGAGAGAGAGAGCTAAAGAAAGCGAGGAAGAAAAAGAAATGAAAGTAAGAAGAGAGTGGAAGAAAGAGGGAAAGTAAATGAAAGGGAGAGAGAGAGAGAGCGCGTGGAAGGAAAGAGAGAAAGAAAAAGTATAGGGACTGTGAGGGAAAAAGGTGAATGGAGAATGCTGGGAGAGGGAATAAAAAAGAAGAAAAGAGACTGAGAGAGAAGGGAAAAGAAAGAAAGGAATAAAAAGGATAAGAGTTGAGAGGGAGAAAACGTGAAGGGAGAAATAAAGAAGTGTAAGGAAGAGGGAAAGTGGGTGAAAGAAAGAGAGTGCGATAAAGAGAAAAAGAAATAAAAGGGACAACGAGTGAGAGGAGAATAAAGTAAAAGGAAAATGAAGGGAGTTTAGAAAGAAAGAAAGAAAGAAAGAAAGAAAGAAAGAAAGAAAAAGATAAAAAGAAAGAAAGAAGAAAGAAAGAAAGAAAAAGAAAGAAAGAAAGAAAGAAAAAGAAAGAAAAAAGAAAGAAAGAAAGAAAGAAAAAGAAAGAAAGAAAAAAGAAAGAAAAAGAAAGAAAAAAGAAAGAAAGTAAAAGAAAGAAAAAAGAAAGAAAGAAAGAAAAAGAAAGAAAAAAGAAAGAAAAAGAAAGAAAAAAGAAAGTAAAAGAAAGAAAAATGAAAGAAAGAAAGAAAAAGAAAGAAAAAAGAAAAAAAAGAAAGAAAAAAGAAAGAAAAAATAAAGAAAGAAAAAAGAAAGAAAGAAAAGAAAGAGCAGGAGTGAAATTCTGTGGGCGGGAGGAGAAGGTGAAGATCGAAGACGCAGTAAGAAAAATGGGGAAAGTGAATGAGAGGTGGAGAGAAAGGGAAAAAAAAGAGCAACATTGAAGAGAGCGAAAGAGAAAGAGTGAAGGGAAAAGAGATTGGATTAAAAAGGGAGAAATGAAGCGATAGAAAGAAAGAGAAAGTGAGATGAGTAAAAAGAAAGAAGCAACTAAATTGATGCGTTTAAAACAAATGCACGACTATACGAGAAGAGAAAAGAAAATTTACATACGTTCATATTTACAGACAGACAGACAGGATAAGAAAAGATATGCATGTATCCTTTGACACGCCTCAATACAGACACCACACATTAGATTCATAACTTTTACCAATATCTGAGCATTTTTTACAGTATGGTTCAAAGGCCCAGGGGGCACCCGAGGTAGAGAATTAAATTAAGGAGTAGTTTATAAGATAGGGGGAAATAACGGTTAACTCTAGATTTGCACAGGTTAAGATTGTAGTGATCTGGAAAACATCTTTTTGGGAGTCGGTTCCACAGAGCCGTAGTTCGCAGGAAGAAGCTGTTCGAGTGGAACTTCTCGCCGATGGAACACGGGGGAAATGTGGGTGGTTTAATACAATGTAAGTGGCATGGTGGATGCTAGCCGTGAAGGTTAAAGATGGCTGAACCAAGGAATGTAGTTCGTCCAAGCACTTTCCATGGAAGTAGCGATAGAGCAATGAAAGTCTCGCCACATCCCGCCGCCCGTGGCGAAGATGTTGGAAGGTTGAAAATAATTCGACACCCACAAGATTTCGGAGACGCTTTTGAACTCCATCAAGACTGGAAAGTGAGTACCGGGCTGCTCCCGCCCAAATATGTCAACAGTCCTCCATTTTCCGTTTGATCTGGCTCTTATAAAGGTAGAGGGATAGCATAAGGGGTCAGGTACTTACAGGGAGCCAATCATTTTACCTGCATCTTTAGCGATGGATCGGAAAAAAGAGTTCCACTTGAAGCTGAGTATGAGTTTAAGGCCCAATATTCTCTCAAGGCACGGTGCCTCCTCAACGGGACATCCGTTTACTGTGACTGGCGGTAGTTCTGGGTTAGATCGACGAGGATGGAATGTAACTAGTTTGTTTTCTTTAGGAATTGAATCTAACCACCCATTTTTCCCCCGCAGTGAAGTTAGTGTTAAATCGGAAGAGATGAAGAGAAATGCTAATCGCTGATCGTCAAGAGTTTGAGGTGCGCCATTATCTCGTCGTGTATTAAATACATTGAATGGAAAATAGATTCAAACCAGAATTCTAATTATGAATCACCACAAAGAAAAATATGCTATTTTTTTTTTTTACTGCACTCGATAAGTAAAGACTAAAAAAAAAATTGTAGAAGATTTGTTTAATTTGTTAGATCATAATTAATAAAAGCCCCAAATAGATAAAAGCCTATATAACACGATTATACAGCCGGGCACAAATTATAAGACAAGTTATTGCAGATTCTTTGGACTTTGTCAAGAATCTCCAGATACCAGATATATTGGTAAGGGTTTAATTTAGTCTACTACACTGGTTGTTCGCGTGTACAACATAGATCTAAAAGACGGCATCTTCCAGCGAATAAATGCCCAACCCCTGACGTGATGATGCAAACAATTGTATTCGGTTTGAATTAGATGAACTTTTAATATAGTCGAACAGATACTATGCTTTCTATACATGTACATCGACGTCTCGGCCTGAAGCAACAGTTAGCGAGCTAGTCTGGTCAACAATTACAGTTGAGTTTGGTCCTCATCAAAAGCTCACTGTTACTGGCCTTATGTTAAAAAAAAGCTATACAATCTCATAAATATAAAAAAACATTCTTTATTTTCATCAGTTTTTTTTTTTAGTTAATCTTTGAAAAGAATTAATCAGAAAATATTCCCGTGAGTTTAAATTAGAAATGATTTAAAAAAGAAGAGAGAGAAAGAGAGAAGAGAGAGAGAAAGAAATTAAATAAAAAAAGAAATACGAATAGAGAGATTGTATCAATTATGAGTTACGTTCGAACGTAACTCATAATTGATACAAAAATAGTTAATAAAAATGAACACGGTACTGCCGCTGTCTAAATGAGTGGATTTCTGTGCATCCTTGGAAACAGGAAATTATGAATTTATATGTGTGTTTAAAACTCAGTAAATTTTAAAATAAGTTATTCCAATATTCGCTTGAAGATGAAACAGAATTAATATTTTTAATTTAATTATATAATTAAATTTAAAGTTTTTAGCTTCAGTTTTTGAAACATGGTTATTAATGTGTAGCGAAAAAAACATGTTTTAAATCAGTTGATTTTTAATATTTATGCTCTGTAAATTTACATTGAGCACTGTTTTGTAAAAATAAAAAATATCAATAAGAACACCGGATTATATATCTTACTGTTCTTTCTTTATATATATATATATATATATATATATATATATATATATATATATATATACAAGATAGTCGGATAGCAGGTAGTTACATAAATACCCAACGTACGGAAATGAGAATTTTCCACATCCTCGTAAGAACATCGAACATTTGATGAAAGAACCAAGACTACTTATCATTGATTCAGCCGAAGTTAATTTGACCGTATCCAGGAGTGAATAAAGAATTATTATTTACGTATGAATAATTTAGTCTTGTATTCTTATCAGACGTCACTAATACAGTATTGAGTTTAAGGTTTGCAGATCTTGGGCTTTTGTTCCACACTGGATTTATCAAGAAAAGACCGTTTTCTAGTCACAGTTGCCTCATTTTCAAATACTTAACAAGCCAAAATACGAAATATATTTATATATATATATATATATATATATATATATATATATATATATATATATATATATATATATAGGATTAATATCAGTAAAAGTTTGTCACTTGATTGATAGGGTGTCGCATAACTGTGTCAAGTAGATAATTACACCTATCTTAAATATGGTCTTCATTAAATTCTCCACAGTTTTGACCTTATGCCAAACTATGCTAATCTTTGGCATTACAAATATACATACACTTATATATGCATTTATATATATATATTTGTGTGCGTGTGCGTGTGTGTGTGTGTGTGTGCATGTGTGTGTGTGCATGTTAGCTTATATAAGTTTAACAGCACACCTTTCATATTGACTTCTATGTCTGTTAGCTTTATTCTCTTACCAAAAACTTTAAAAAATTGCTATTTAAATAGATTTTTTTCCATCTGACCTTATTTCTTATTAAGGTGTGTATTTATTAAATAGATAATTGCACCCTGCTTAATGAAGACATTTTCCTGTGTCCCAAGCACTCTTCCGTTAAAGGTGTGGTTTCCGTGATAATAAAAGCAGAGTTTTGATCGCTGTCGGATATCACATTTCTCTTTAGTAGGAGATCTCGATCTAGGCTGGTTGATATCGATCTAGGCTGGTTGATATCGATCTAGGCTGGTTGATATCAATGTCACTATTTCAGAAAATAAGTTGTCAACTCAAATACGGCTTAGTACAAAATAAGAAATAATTCCAACTAAATAAAATCGAATTAAAAAAAATATTATATAAATATATACATTACTATTCAAAAGTTGGAGAAAATCCGTGGAAATTTTTTAAATGGACCCCATAAGCAGCTATTTTTACTTTAAATAAGAGGAAAATATTTTGTACTTTAAATAAGAGGAAAATGTTTGTACTTTAAATAAGTGAAAAATATTTTGTACTTTAAATAAGAAAAAAATGTTTGTACTTTAAATAAGAGGAAAATGTTTGTACTTTAAATAAGAGAAAAATATTTTGTACTTTAAATAAGATAAAAATGTTTGTACTTTAAATAAGTGAAAAATATTTTGTACTTTAAATAAGAGAAAATGTTTGTACTTTAAATAAGTGAAAAATGTTTGTACTTTAAATAAGAGAAAAATATTTTGTACTTTAAATAAGAGAAAAATATTTTGTACTTTAAAAAAGAGGAAAATGTTTGTACTTTAAATAAGTGAAAAATATTTTGTACTTTAAATAAGAGAAAAATGTTTGTACTTTAAATAAGAGAAAAATGTTTGTACTTTAAATAAGAGAAAAATATTTTGTACTTTAAATAAGAAAAAAATGTTTGTACTTTAAATAAGTGAAAAATATTTGTACTTTAAATAAGAGAAAAATATTTTGTACTTTAAATAAGAGAAAAATATTTTGTACTTTAAATAAGAGAAAAATATTTTGTACTTTAAATAAGAGAAAAATATTTTGTACTTTAAATAAGAGATAATCATTATACAAGGTTAAAAAAAGTGAGTCATGATTTTTATTAGCAAATTTATTATGACAAAAAGAAAAAATGCATTATATGATTAAATTTTGCTCTCGTCAAAATATCCTCCTTTAGTCTTGATTACTGCAGCACAAATTTTTGGCATTCGTTGCAAAAGTTTCTTAAAGTTTAGTAATTGCTTCTATTCTTTTTTCACTGACTCGAAGAGCTTTTTTTTATTTTGGGGATGGAAAGGTTTCACTATTCCGTCAAGGCCATCGCATGCTAATTCACACTTTTGAACTGTAGTGTATATATAGATGTAGGTGTGTGTGTGTGTGTGTGTGTGTGTGTGTGTGTGTGTGTGTGTGTGTGTGTGTAACAAAAGTTCATTGAATTAATGATACTGAAGTCAAAATATAGACATAAGTCCTGTTTACACAAGATTTAAAAAAAGATAGAAAGATGTCCGGTTTAAACTAGATTGAAAATGGCATGCAGAGGTCCGGTTTATATTGAAGTCAAAAAGATAGGCATTCTTCTTAATTATTCCTAGTGCTCCAACAACTACTGGAATAATAATTTTAATTTCCAATTCTGCAGATCATTATATTTGGTGAGTTTATCAAATTATTTCGCAGAATTGTTTTCTTTCTATTTGTTTGTGTTCAGATGGTATGATCAGATGGTATGATCAGATGGTATGATAAGATTAATGTATTTATTTTCTACAGCTTATCAACCATTTGCATATTATTTAAAGGTAGAAAATATTTTTAGATTGTAAGAATTTTTTTAGTGGGAGGGGGAGATGATACTGTTTTAGTGATAGACGTCTTAATAATTAACCCATAATGAAGGTTGAAGAAGTTGATTCATACTTTGCCCAAGGGTAATTGTGCGTAAGTGAATATAAGAAACCCAACGAAAATTAGAACTCGGCTCTTCAATTAACAATTCAAAGCCATTATCCATTACACCACCCGTACATCCAACCTTACAACGCCTGTGATATGAACATCATCACCCAGGCGAAACATCTAAGAGTCAGAGGAGATTTCAAATTAAATAGATCCGCTTGAAGTTAGACTAAAAATGGTAGATATACGTCCGATTTAAACTAGTGTTAAAAATGTATATATGATTCCGTTTAAACTTGGGGAGTTGGGGAGATGCTGGGGAGGTAATGTGCGCGCATGCGTGTGCGCGCATGTATGTGTGTGTGTGTGTGTGTGTGTGTGTGTATGTGTGTGTGTGTGTTTGTGTGTATTTGCATATACGATGCGGTACTGAAAACTTCTCTGTCCAACAACTTCGCATAATCTGACCAATGAATAAGCGTCAGAAATTTAGGGGATATCCCTTTTTTAGTTTGTGCATAGAACTTATTCCCCCCATCCCGACTCACCGCGATACAAACAAAACACACCTAAACACTAATACGTGTTCGTATCCATTACATTCACTTATGTGTTAATACCCTTAGGAAAGGTATGAATCCTCTTCTTCTCTCCCCAGCTATGGGTAAATAGCAGGACAAACTGGGTTCTGTAGCCTTGGATGGCAACTGGTCTAGCGCAGAAAGAAATGGCAACCTACTACGGGAAAAAATCTCCCTCGAAAAGATATATGATCGTCTAAGCGTGTATCACGCATGGCATATAACTGACTGATTGACTGTAAAATATTGCAGTACTAGGTATCATCCATATATATATATATATATATATATATATATATATGTGTGTGTGTGTGTATACATATTTATATATATATATATATATATATATATATATATGAAGATGAAGATTTTATATATGAATATCTGATGAGTGGACTGCACAATTATGGAAAAAAAGTGCTGAATATAATATCAATCGTCTAATTGACATATTTTATTTTTAGTAATCCTATATATAAATTATTCTGCTTTCACAATTGAATACATGGTAAATGAGACTCAGCTTTAGTGCATCACAGGGTGCGATGGATAAATTGTCTTCTGAATGACAAAAAAAAACGAAAATAACACCGACATCTCCTTTTAACAGATCAAATCCTTTACATTCACTTACGTGCTAATACCCTTGGAAAAGGTATTAATCCTCTTTTTCCCCACCCCATCTATTGATAAATAGCAGGACAGACCGGGCTCTATAGCCTTGGATGACAACTGGTCTAACGCAGAAAGAAATGGCAACCTACTGCAGGAAAAAAATCTGCCTCGTCAGTCATGTATCGAAAGATACATGATCGCCTAAGCGTGTATCACACATGGCACATGACTGACTGATGTATACACATATATCTACATATAAAATCCTGACAACTAGACACGCACCTGTCCTCGCTTACATATACCGATAAACACCTAGAGACAGGCATATATACCTAGATACATACACAGAAACATTCACGTTTCTCTTCGTCAGTGTTCAATATTTACCGACAAGTGACTCATGCTCAGTAGCTTTAAACTAACGCTGCCCAAAATATGGTTCGATATTCCGCAGACGAGATGAGATTAGAATGCATCAAATTTCAAATATGTATTCCAATCATCACAAAACGTAAATGCGAGTAAATTCTTACCATACAAAACAAGAATAGAACTGACCCTCGGATTTCTCTGCCCCAATTATTGATTAACGTTAAAAATTAATTCGGTTTATTAAATAAAAAAAAGATAACATTGTTCAGCATTAATTTTATTGAACAATATATTATTCAATTATTTTTCTAACACTAACTTCTGAGCTCCACCTACAACTACTTTATATAGATTATACAAAGCATTTGATAACGAATGACACAAAGAGCTATTTGAAATGTTATAAAGCTTGATTTACACTGTTGTGATGTGGGGTCTGGCATGTTACAAAACTTAACTCGACCGAGTCAGCCATGATAGTAGTATACTGTTATGGGACCTTACCCATAATAACATAATGGACTATTCCATACGTAATAAATACTGCGCCTCAAGAGGAAACAGAGAGTTCAGTCTGAAGTCTGGAGTGAAGTCCGTCAGGAGTCTGTCAGTCAGTCAGAGCGAGCGAGTCAGTCAGTCGAGTCAGAGGCAGTCCGAAACAGAGTCGCGTTCAGACAATTACTACTAAACCTGTACTAACACTTTCTACTTCTCTGTATATATTCCTGTTTGTAATATATTTGTGTTATTCCATATCCGTGTTCGAGTTCTTCTTTATTGGTTCTACCTTGGACTATCACCGTGGTACAAGGAACCGGACCATAACATATACAATACTCAGCTAGACAAGTCACTATTATGACTATACAAGTCAGTATTATTTTCTTTTTCTTTCTAGATATTTACCCAGGACTACTTATCATGAATGGATTAATCTATTCAAGATAGTAAGAAGGAGGGTAACTGGCTCTTAACACAACAACACTGAATAGTCACGTTATGTTACTTACGAGTACCGTTAGCCCCTAGGAGTGTTTCAATTGAAGAGGGATGTATTCAGGTTCTAAGAATTTTACATGACACGTCTTATATTATAAAAGTTGGTCACTTTTAAATAAAATGATTTTAAGTAATGAAAAATGATATTGTTTTGCTCTTGTAAAAGATTGTATAATTCAACATTAAATTTTAGTTTTGACCAATTTTAATGACTTTTTTGAGTCAGTCACTGCTATAATAGAAAGTAGTTTTCATTGTTTTGTGATGTGAGGTCTTGACAGTCAGCCATGATAGTAGTATTCAATACTCGGCTAGACAAGTTACTGCAATAGTATTATTTTCTTTTCCTTTCTAGATATTTACCCAGGACTACTTATCATGAATGAATTAATCTATTCAAGATACTAAGGAGGGTAACTGGCTCTTACTCTCAACACATTGGATGATCGTTACATCAGATCACAGCTTTTTTTTTTTAGAAAAGCTCAGTTTACTTCATCATAAAATATGCACAACTTTTGTTGTCCATTTCTCCCCCTTTAATTACTTGTATTTTCTTGATCATTAAGTTTTTGTTTTTTCTGTCATCACTCTTTACTATGCCAAATTGCATTCTACTGTCTTTTTTTTTCTCCATATTTATTCAAACTATTTTTACATTCAGACTAATGTCCTCATTTTTGTTATTATCACAGCATTTCCATGAATGTTACCCAGTCCAGCAAACATCTGAAGATGGCCAGAGAGTACAATGATCAAAATGCTGTGATAATTCCTCATCTTGGAAATTCAAACAGATGTTTAAATAGTTCTTTAGATTTTCAAGAGATGTTTTCTCAAGTATTACGTATAGGGGAAAATGGCTACCTCACAAAAGTTAATAGAAAATGAAGTTTTTAATTTCCTGGTAGAGTGATTTTAGAAACTGTTGTGAACTGTTCTGTGAGACTCAGAAATTGTTGGATAACTTGACTTCATGAAAAATATTAAACCGTGTTTAGCTTCTAAAACATTTGCATAATATGTCTTATAATGTAAAAGTTGGTAACTTTTAAATGATTTTAAATACTGAAACAAGATAATTTTTTTTACTCTTCTAAAAGATTGTATAATTCAACATTAAGTTTTATTTTGGACCAATTTTAATGACTTTTTTGAGTCAGTCATTGCTATAATAGAAAGTAGCTTTCATTGTTTTGTGATGTGAGGTCTTGAAAGACATAACACTTGACAGAGTCAGCCATGATAGTAGTATTCAATTTCTTTGGTCTAGAAAAGTCACTGCAATGGTATTATTTTCTTTTTCTTACTAGACATTTATACAGGACTACTTAGCATGAATGGATCAGTCCATTCAAGATAATAAGGAGGGAAATTGGCTCTTACTTAAGACAATGTAACAATGTCAATACATCCGGGTCTGTAATTAAGTAGTCCGACGTGTACCCTAGACTATACCAAAGATATGTTATATGTTCTTAGTAAGGTATAATATTCAGAACTCTATCAAAAAGTGCTGGACACATTATATATTTAATATTTATATATTGTCTGCCTTTAACATATATATATATATATATATATATATATATATATATATATATATATATATATATATATATATATATATAAAGAAATTACACATCAGTGTATTATATATATATTTCTTATATTAAATAGCTCTTATTTAACATTGAACATTATTTTTCTTACACTATATATATATATATATATATATGAATACGAACGCTCATATATTTATCCATTTGGTTATATATATATATATATATATATATATATATATATATATATATATATATATATATATATATATAATGAAATGGACAAAATCCGACAATTATTTTAAGACATTTTTTAATTTAAAAAAAGAACGTATAAACATAAAAAAATGTTTATAATGTTTATATATATATATATATATATATATATATATATATATATATATATATATTGAACAAAAGGTTAAAAGGGAAGCCTCCATCAATACTGGAAAGAGCGATAACTATTACTGTAGTTGACAAACATATTTTCTTGAAAACTTTCTTTAATAGAAATATTTGATAAATTTTAACCTACTGTATTAATGGCTACTCGGTCAATAAATGGCAAATGTTTTCTTTATAAGGAAACAGATATTATTACGATTACTATTAGAGATTAGAACAGATACTACATTTTGACCCCAGCTCGATGGTCAGGGAGCGAAGAGAAGTGTAACTTGAGTAGCACTATGAGATGGCCTGCTCAGAAATATAGATAGTCGATTATCATTTAGCGATAGTTAATATAGTAACAAAGTGAAAGCGGAACAGAGAATACCATTAAGAATCGTTGGCGGGACTATCATTGCCCGCCATTGTTCCAGAGTGTGACAAGTTTTAACATTTACAAAAGTTAGACTACCAAAAACTCACAAGAATAATCTTAATAAGAAAATCACTTCAAATAATACAGACATTCTATATCTGAGAACCTCGTCTTTCCTTGAACACGCCTTAACGGATTAGGCTTTCAAATCTGCAAGAAACATAATAAAAATTATTATTATTATTTCCTTTGATTTCTGTTGTATACACATTTCCTTCCGGGTCCCAGGCAGAGACCTAAGGTCAGAAATGGCTTCCTGACATTTTCCACTGATCATTTTATATTTATTATTTCCTTTGGTTTCTTTTGTATACACATTTCCTTCCGGGTCCTAACAAGAGACCTAAGGTCAGAAATGGTTTCATGACATTTTCTGCTGATCATTTTATATTTATTATTATTTTCTTTGATTTCTGTTGTATACACATTTCCTTCCGGGTCCCAACCAGAGACCTAAGGTCAGAAATGGCTTCCTGACATTTTCCACTGATCATTTTATATTTATTATTTCCTTTGGTTTCTTTTGTATACACATTTCCTTCCGGGTCCTAACAAGAGACCTAAGGTCAGAAATGGTTTCATGACATTTTCTGCTGATCATTTTATATTTATTATTATTTTCTTTGATTTCTGTTGTATACACATTTCCTTCCGGGTCCCAACCAGAGACCTAAGGTCAGAAATGGCTTCATGACATTTTCCACTAATCATTTCATATTTATTATTATTTTCTTTGATTTCTGTTGTATACATATTTCCTTCTGGGTCCCAACCAGCGACCTAAGGTCAGAATTGGCTTCATGAGTATTTTTGCAAAAGGAAAAATATGCAACTTATTATTATTATTATTATTATTATTTTTATTATTATTATTATTATTATTATTATTATTATTCGTCTCAAAGAAAAGTATGTGAGTAAGAATTATAGATAAAGAATAAAATCTTAACCTTAAAAATGTTAATCGTTATCTACCCCTCATAAACTTTATTTCTCACCATCTCATTTTTCATTAATAACACACACCTCATTTATTATTAAATTTTTAACATCAAGTGTTTCAGGAACCTTATATTGGGAGAATTCTAGTATAAAAGGTTTTAAAAATCAACATTTCTTTATCTGGGTCCGTGTGCCAACCACTGTCGCTAGTAGGTTATTTGCAACTATCTCAGCCACTAAACAGGATTTTGTAGAACAAAATTGATGTATTTTAGCGAGAATTGGCCTGATGACCATAGCAAGTGTTCTCTTTCTTGATTGTCGTTCCTCTGTAAATGCCCAATCTGAGTTTTTAAGATGTGAACATTGGAAATGCTAGGATACAGAAGCGAGGCGATTGTTCTATGGTACCGTATATGCCGGCGTACAAGGCGACCTTTTAACCTTAAAAATCATCCCCAAAATAGGGGTTCGTTTTATACTCTAGGTATAATATGTGGACCTTAAATCCTGTGGTTTATCGTGAGTTATTAGCATGGTAGATTTTTGCCGGTCGGCTAACCCCTGCCTCTCCTCATTTTTACGCTGATGTGTGTCTCAACAAGCCGTTTAAAGATTGTCTTCGCGAAGAGTGCAACGAGCGGATGGTTAACCTCGAAAAGTCATTCAGGCTATCGTAATAGCCGACGGAAAACACAGCACACACTCATGAGGTATTGTAGATTGTCGTAGTTAATTGACAATATCTCTCTTCTGCTTTTTTTTTTTTTCATTACAATTTGAGTGAAAAGAAAGTATATGCATATTGAATTTATTTAATACATTCAATGCAATACACTTCAAAATACGATTTGGTGGGGTCGTCCTGTACAAAGAATATAGCCCAAAACCTGCATTTTAAAATGAAAATCTGTGGGTTGCCTTATACGTCCAGTTGCCTTGTACGCCAGTAGATATGGTAAGTGGTTAATATAACATTAGTAACTTCTTTGCAAATTACATTTATTTCATTTTCGCTAAAACTTAAACAAATGCAATCCTCCTGCAGGTTTGCCATATATAAACTTCTGCAAATTGATATGCAAATTGATATGCAAATTGATATGCACTTATTAGACCAATACAGTAGTTCAAAGCATCATCTTTTCACAATGTGTCTTACGTTCTCTTGAGTGCATTTGCAATAATTGCATTGCAATAAGTATGGCATGAAGAAGAGGAAATATGCTGAAAATTACTGTAAAAAGAAAAGAAAGATGTAAATAAGAAATTGTTGTATTAATAGGAGTAGATAGGTCCGACAATCGGCCGGTTCACACTCCTCCCCAGACTTTTGAACAGGAGTATAGCTTTCTCCCTTGTTTCCTGTTTAGGGTTGGTTTTCTGGTTCCTTCTACAGTCTACTTCAGCTTTATACTTCTAACATCTCCACCTAAACTCTGAAATTTCTCTATTCATTTATTTATTCCTTCAATAAGAATAGTTAGGTTCACCTATCATCTTGTTCACATTCCGGTCAGGTGTTTTGCCCAGGAGTATAGGTTTGTTCATTGTTTCCTGATTCGAATTGGGTTTCTCTTTCTTTCAAATGTCTTCTCATTCTCTTCCTCTCCCAGTAGCCACTTGAATCTTAGTGGCATTATATCCTTGCTTGCGGTAAATTGATTAAAAAAAGGTAATAGTTTTTGAAACACGAGGAAACATACTTCAGGAGAAAACAATTATGAATTCATATGAATGAAAGATTTTGCCAAAAACAGTACTGGGGAAAATTATATAAACTCTATTTTATGGAATACCTGATTTGTTTTCGTTGTTTTTTTACAATGATGTTCACACTGTACAAGGGAGCCACTCGACGTAGAGGGTTACAGAATAAAAGGCACAGTTCATGGGGATATGTGGGGAAGATAACGATTAACCCTAGACTTGAACTGGTTAAGTTTGTAATGATCGGGGAAGCATCCTCTTGAGCCACTCAAGGTAGAGGGTTACAGAGTAAAAGGCACAGTTTATGGGGATATGTGGGGAAGATAACGATTAACCCTAGACTTGAACAAGTTAAGATTGTAATGATCGGGGAAGCATCCTCTTGAGCCACTCGGGGTAGAGTGTTACAGAGTAAAAGGCATAGTTTTGGGAGACATGTGGAGAAGATAACCCTAAACTTGAACAGGTTAAGATTGTAATGATCAGGGAAGCATTCTCTTGAGCCACTCGAGATAGAGGGTTACAGCGTAAAAGACACAGTTTATTGGGATATGTGGGGAAGATTGACTCTAGACTTGACTGTCCTGGGTATGACGATAAACTACATCCGCGTCCTGGGTAAGACGATAAACTACATCCAACGGCAAGGCCTCTGATCAGGAGGTTTTGAGGAGCGTGGAACCACCTCTTAATTGCTGGTGTTCCCAGTTCCACCCTGACCCGGGGTGGTAGCACCTATTAGGGTCCCAGCTATGGGCAAATAGTTGACACCCAAACTGGGGTCAAAACACTATGAAAGTCTAAATATAGGTTTTAATACATACCAGAAATGCTTTGTAAAAAAAATATATTACAACAATACATTTTTAGAAAAAAAAAGATTATTTTGAAAGAAAATATTACCAGCAGTAAAAAAAAAAAATTGTCGGCATGAAATAACCCATTGATGTTGGTATGCCGTAAAACAAACCAAATCAACTCTAGACTTGAACAGAATAAGATTCTAGCGGTCGGGGAAGCAACCTCTTGGGAGTCTGTTTCCCAGCGCACTGGTTCGCACGAAGAATCTGATCGAGTAGAACTTACTTCTCACCAATGGAATACGGACGAAATGAGCGTGTCTTAGTCGTTAAGGTTAGTATTAATGAAACGATTGAATGTAATTCATCTGAGCACTTTCCATGGAAATAGCGATCGAGCAATGAGCGGCTAACTGAAAAGTATGTTTCTTTTCAGAGAAATCAAAAGGTAAACATTGATCTCTTTATATTGACACTATGAATTTCTATGATTATATGATTTTGTACAAAAACAATACTGGGAATTTCACTTTGACTCAAATAATTTCACCTCGGAATTAATTTCAACTCGGAACTAATTTCACCTCGGAATTAATTTCAACTCAGAACAAATTTCAACTCAGAATTAAATTCAACTCGGACCTAATTTTAACTAGGAATTAATTTCAACTCGGAACTAATTTTAACCCGGAATTAATTTCAACTCAGAACAAATTTCAACTCGGAATTAAATTCAACTCTGACCTAATTTTAACTCGGAATTAATTTCAACTCGGAACTAATTTCAATTCGGAATTAATTTCAACTCAGAATTAATTTCAATTCGGAATTGATTTCAACTCGGAACTAATTTGAACTCGGAATTAATTTCAACTCAGAACAAATTTTAACTCGGAATCAAATTCAACTCGGAATTAAATTCAACTCGGAATTAATTTCCATTCGGAATTAATTTCAACTCGGAACTAATTTCAATTCGGAACTAATTTCAAATCGGAATTAATTTCAACTCGGAATTTCAACTAGGAATTAATTTCAACTCGCAATTAATTTCAACTTGATTTAAAACCCTAACACTAAGCCTAACTCTAATCTCTAACCCTTAGTTCCGAGTTGAAATTAGTTCCGAGTTGAAATTAGTTCCGAGATGAAATTAATTCTGTACCCCAATATTATGGAATGCACAATTTCGCTGAAATGTGGTGACAGAGAGAGACAGAGAGATCCCTGGCTGAATAATGACTCTATGAATTTATATAAATCATATGTTTTCAGAAACAGTGCTGGGTAGATTTCCATTGATTCAGTATTATGGAATACACAATTTAACTGAAATGTCGTATAATGACAGAGATAAGCAGTGAGAATAACTGATCTATTCAAAATAAGGAAGGAACGCTATTAACTCAAATATTTATACGTACACACGCGATTAGATCTGCTTGGTTTCATGCCTATTCAGATCAGCTTTACACAATCACTCATCTCTTGTTTTTCTCAAATACTACTATAAGACAACTACTAATCGTATCACTATTATTATTTACTAATTTAGGTCAAGTCATTTTACGAATGCTGTTGGTAGCATTTAAACTGCATTGTCGTATTATCGACGATTAAACCGGTCCCTCCACTCGGCTTTTCTGGTGAAGAGGGTGACTAGACAATAAGCAGGATTGAAAACAAAACCTGCCAAAGGGCGGGTGAACCTTCTTTCTTGTAGCGTCAGGGGCCGTCTAGCACAATGGAGTAGTTTGGGTTCTATAGCTATGGATAGAACCAGTGCGGTGATGAGACGGCATCGCTGAATGGAGGGCTAACTAGACTAAAGTCAAAGGCCGGTGTGAAAGTTTCCTCCCGACGGAATCAACGACTGTAGTTTCACCTGGTGAGGGACGAGGTCTCTATTTGCCCAAGACAGGTCATAAATTAATGAATATATCTTCAATTTTCAAACTGACGAATATTTATGAGCATTTCTAAATTTAAAAATATTAAGAAAAAAAAATCAATAACATTTTTGTTTTTGTATCTAAATACTTGTTACAAAATACAACACTTGCATTTACTTTGGTAAAGTCCCCCGGGTTTCGATCCTAGCTAGGAGCAACCGGATGTCTAGCCACACTGAAGAGCTGTGATACATCGAAACAGTCTGTCTGTCGATGACAATATATAGGCTCCTGAAAAATTAATTTCGTTTGAGCTCTCTGGGGGAGAGAGTGTAGGTTTGTAAACAGTGACTATTACGGCTAATAGTGCAAGACTCTTCGGTAAAGCGAATCGAGTCCTTGCGGTCAATGTGTGTTTATCTAAAAATAAATATGCTAAAA
Source organism: Acanthosepion pharaonis (assembly GCA_903632075.3). Classification (NCBI taxonomy): domain Eukaryota; kingdom Metazoa; phylum Mollusca; class Cephalopoda; order Sepiida; family Sepiidae; genus Acanthosepion; species Acanthosepion pharaonis. The sequence goes on along the minus strand of CAHIKZ030000833.1, from coordinate 126,654 downwards.
TTCACCCTCATTCCTTACGTGCGCCAACGGCTTAGTGGTTGAATCTCCGACTTACGCTAATTCTGTCAGGTTTCGATCCTAGCTAGAGACGATCGGACGTCTAGCCACATTGAAGAGCTGTTATCCAGCCAAACAGTTTGTCTCTGGATGCCAATATATATGACGACAAGGTACTGTGATTAAAGCTTTTTATATAGTTTTTCTTGTGTTCGAACAAGTGTTTTCTTTTCTGGACACAGAGTGTGTAGAAACTGTCCAAATGCTCTATAATTCGGAGCGCTTTCGGCTATGCTTTTAAACATTATCAAGGATGATTTTATTTTTACTTTTTAACTGGATATATGGTTTGTAAGAATGTATCAACAGTTATAAAGATTTTTTTTTATTTTCTGAACACAGTCACTACATTGTGGCCGTATTCGAACACTTAATAATAAAAAAGAAAAAGCCAAGACTCAGTAATATTAACTAAGAACACGGCCACAATGACTGAAGACAAAATTTATGGGGATATTTGGGGAAGATAACCTTTAACCCTAAACTTGAATAGGTAGTGATCGGAGAAGCATCCACTTGAGCCACTTAATGCACGGGGATACAGAGTAAGAGGCACAGTTTACTAGAATATATGGGGAAGATTAACTCTAGACTTGAACAGAATAAGATTTTAGCGGTCGGGGAAGCAACCTCTTGGGAGTCTGTTTCCCAGCAATTATGTAGAATCATTTTAAACATAACCGTTACATCCTACTCAAGAACCGTTAGGATAATACAATAAACCGTGATACCCATAATGCACCATTGACCAGCATATATAAATAGTCGAGACGTACCACAACATGAATGAAACAGGCTATCACCTTTCTGTTGACCTTAGTGTCTACTTATACATATAGATCTACTTATATATATAGTGTCTACTTATATAGAGAGATCTGGTCTTAGTTGATATTGAGTAGCAACATCTGTTGCTTGGCGAACTAACAATAGCATGGGAAGAAGGGATTGAAGAGGCCCGTGAAAGAAAGTTGCTTCCGTATGAGGAACTGGTAGCTGAAGTCCGTGAGAGAGGATATGGCTGCACCCTGGTGCCATTTGAGGTTGGCTGTAGAGGATTTCCTGCTGCCTCTCTAAAGAGATTCCTCAAGTGTGTTGGGATCCAAAGGCCGGATAAGGTGATAAAGGCTTGTGGGGAAAAAGCGGTGGAAGAAAGTGTTATTTATTTAAAACATTTTTCATTGTGACGCGTAAATTTCCATGTTTCGGGAATTAACCCGTCATCAGGCAATGTTCGGTAACTTTTGATGAAAAAGATTTACTTTTGAAAACAGAAAACAATAAGTTTGTTTATTAAAGAGTTTAGAAGGAGTGGTGACCATGAGTTGAAAATCATATGGGTATGTCACTATTGAACAATCAAAAGACAGGTGAAAACTAAAGGAGAAAAGTTAAAAATAGAGGTTAAGGGTGTCTAGCATTCATACATGTCTTGAGGAACTGTCATATTAAGATGCGACACTATATATCCAGTTATGAATATGCTTTTAAGATACGATGATGAAATAATCCAATTTATATATATATATATATATATATATATATATATATATATATATAACGATATATATATATATAAATTAAAAAATTGTTATATATATATATATATATATATATATATATATATATATATATATATATATATATATATATATATATAAACAATAGGTTAATTTTAGGTTGTTTTTTTATTTTATATATACTTAAGAACAATCTTAAAAGGGCCTCTAGTATGATTAAATCATTTTTATATATAATTTTGAATCTAAAATACAATACTCATTTTATTCAATGGGCAATATTTAAAATTGCAAAATCAAAGAATTAAATCAATATTACATGCACCATTAGATATCATAAAATAATGCATATATAATTGTAATACATACATGTCTGATGAAAAATTTTATAAATCCCGAAACATAGAAATTTCCGTTTCACAATGTAAAATACTTTTAAATAAAAAATATTAATATATATATATATATATATATATATATATATATATATATATTATATATATATGCACATTTCATTAAATAGGACAGAAAAGGTGCTTTTATTTAGTTTTTTATACATTTTCTCATGCGATCTAATAATTTTTTTCTATTCGGATGATAAATTATATAAAAACTGTCCGAATGATTAAATATTTTAATTGTTATATAAGAAATAGTTTGTTACGTGTATGTATTTATATAATGTTTTCATTTTTCAAAACACGGTCAAGGTATACTGTCCATGTTGGTTTGTTTGTTTTTATTAATAAGGCTTCCATTATTTTTAGCCTTTTTTTGCATGTAGATGATGCTATTATATTAGTGTTGTCAACAAGTATGTTACGAATAAGAGTATCCTTGAAAATGGCTAAATGTATAGCCGAAAGCGCTCGGATAAAAAGAACATTTGGACAGTTTTTAAATAATTTATCATCCGAAAAGAAGAAAAAAAATTAGATCGTATGAGGAACTGTATAAACTAAATAAAAAAAAACTAAACTAAATAAAAGCACCTTGTCTGTCGTATTCAATGAAATTGAATGAAAGAAAGATTTTTGCTTAAATACACACACACACACAACACACACAATACACACACACACACACACACATATATATATATATATATATATATATAATCGCTGGTGGTTTTCATTCTCCTACTTTGATGTGAAACATGGACACCGTTGGAAGATACATACAGAAGGATCCATGCGTTTAAGAACAAATACATGAGAAAACTTCCTGGCATTTTCTATTGGTAACAAAAAAACAATGAGTTTGTGCGGAAAAGGGTTGAAAGTTTTTTGAGCCTCTGCTCGCTACTGTCAAACGGAGAAAAATGGCGTGGTTTGGACATATTACAAAGCACAACAGCCTCTGCAAGACCATCATGCAAGACACCGTTGAAGATGGACGTAGGAGAGAGTGTCAATGTGAAAAAAACTGGTTGGACAATGTCAAAAAAATGGCCAGGTATGACTGTACCAGAATTGCTGATTGCTGCCGTTGATAAATCGTTGTGGAAAAGAGATTGTATGGCTTCTGCATTTGGATCCACCCTACGATTCCAAAAATGAAAGGGATGATGATGATATATATATATATATATATATATATATATATATATATATATATATATATATATATATATATATATATATATCGAGTTGGAATGTACCAGCATAATTACAAACATCCTCGTATATATTTTTAATTTTGATTCTATCAAATCCCAAATCTCTGTGCAATCAATTTCTTCTACTCCCGGAGGACGCGTATAAAAGCATGCATTTTGGGATTTACAGGACACATTCCTGTAATTCCTATATATATATATATATATATATATGCAAGCATACACAGGGAGACAAGAATGACAGCGAAAGCGTGAGAGGGAAGTATAGTTGTATCAATGTTTTGCATTTTCATTTATTTATTTCGTAGATAAAATATTCTTCTACATCCATCTAATAGGCGCTAGACAATCTTACTTGCTGTGCGAACATTTTACTTTAATTATTTAACTCAAGTTCGATAGATTTTACAAGTATACTCTAGAATCTTTTGTACTTATTTGGCAAATATTCCATCCACTCAATCGAAGATCAAGTATTATTTTGCACAATTCAAATGACATTTGTTATTTTTTGACAATCGCATCATGAATTCTGGTCCCTTTTCGACGGAATAAACAATGACTGCTATCAAAATAAACTTAATACAATGTCGACTACTTAACTGGTTTGTAAGTTTTCATACGACATGTGCAAAGAATCATTTGAGTGTTATGCTAGTAAATAAATATTTCAGCCATTACTTCATATTTATCTATAATTTATTAAAAAGAAAACGTGGGACTTCTTCACGGAATACTAAGATGTATAGGCTTTATTCGCTAAAAGACATTTTAATCATTGATCTCAAAAAAGCGACTGTATACAGCTGACACTTTAGATACATCTGAGCAAGTTTGTTGCCAGGAATGGCATCCATATGAAAGCCGCGAACTTAGGAAGCTATTTAAGAACATAACTCGAGTTTATTGTTTTGATTTGTAACAACCTGCGGTTTTGGGTGAAACAATATCGAGCCTAGACTATTCTGACGATAAATAAACTACTGCTTGTCAGAATCGAACTCGTTACTTGGTTTTCAATGGTTTCGTTAGGTTTGGTTTGGTTTGGTTTGTTTTACGACATATCAACAGTGATGTGTTATTTGATGCCGACAAAAAAAAAATATTTCTGATATTTTTTCCAAAAAAGTATTGCTGATAATAATGTAATGCTGTTAATAATTTTTCGATGAAAATTTATTGCTGGTAAAAACTTATTTTACAAAAATGTATTGCTGGTATCAAAACTGATTTTTACTCGTTTTGGCCCTAGTTCGGAGGTTAACTATTTGCCTATTTACAATTAAAGTTCGGAGTTACGAACAAAATCCGTTCCTATGTGTGTCTCCTAATTTCTGTTTAAAATGACATCTTCTTTTTAACATATATCTAGACTATTACGTCTAGTCCTAAATAAATTTCCGTCAGTGTTTATCAACCGTCTTCTTCAAAAATAATGTGCAATTATAGTTTATTCAATTATATTTTCCATATTATTTTCAATTCTGTGCAAAGATGGGAAGTTTATATGACTCGCCACAGACTGCGATGGGCCGGACACCTTTTGCCCGAATGGCATCCGCTTCGTCAAATAAATCCCCTAATAGGAGCTCGCATCTGGCAAGAGACCAGGTGGAAGCCCACGTCGTTGATTCAAGGATCAGCTCAAAAACACCTTGTTGAGGACAGATCTCGAGCCGGTCAATTGGGAGACGGAAGCTGCAGAATGAATCAATTGGTGAAGAATAGTCCACAAAAGAGTATATTTCGAAAAAACCAGAAGACAAATAGAAGAGAGGAAAATCCAGAGCTCACCATCCTCTGAAACCTTCTACAGGGGCTACGTCCAACATAGGACTCATTTAACGCAGAAGTAAATCACACTTTCTCACAGGCGTTATGTGGCTTCCCTCTGTCTTTTCTACAAATATTTTCATGGTAATTGTTCTGATGAGCTTTTTTTCCCTGGAGCCCCGACTCCATGAATTTAAGCTGGATACTAGATTGGCATTTAGGTCCCAAATGTTTATTGTTGAAATAGCTAAATGCAACCGACACTTATACACCAACAGTTTCTTTTCTAGCACTTCCCGACAGTGAAACTCCCTTCCGTTTACTTGCTTCTCTGAAAAATTAAATGCAGCGTCAATAGCCATCTTTTGTTGAGTTGAACCCCATTCATCTTTTATCTTTTCCTCCATCCCCACTATACACAGTCTTTTCTCTCACTCACTGTATCCTACTGCGTATTAGTAAAAAAAAAAACTCTCGCCTCGCTTGGGGTGAAATGATTAAACAAAAAACTATGCACACCAATAAACCATTAAGCTACCCGCACATCCTACTCCACCACCGATACACAGATACACAATCATTTACATCGACGAGATTAGCTCAAAATGTGGCCTTGTGCCAGACTAAGCCAACCCAAATAATTACACCGAGAGAGACACTCGTGAATATATGTTTACTCAAAAGTGCATCCACATATTGTCTGGTAAGTAGCACACTTAATGAGAACGTGTGTGTCTATATGTGCGTGTGTGCGTGTGTGTGTATGCGTGTGTGCGCGTGTATAAATGCTCCCAGTGCGCATGCTCCCATAGAGAAAGAGACAGAAAGAAAACGAGTGACAGAGGAAAAGAAAGAAAAGTTCCATACTCTGTGAGCCACAAATTCACTCAGTGTTTTTGGTGCCGTTTCAATATTGATTCAACCATGAGTCATTTTCACATGAGCCACGTGCCCGGGTTACGCATCGGAAGACTGCGGAACAACAAACACTCACGCTTATATGAGTACGAATGCTTCGTAAACGACACAGTGAAATGTATGTGGGCCATGCAATGCCAAGAATCGTCTTTATGGCGTTGAGCAGTTTATAGTCCGTTAAAAATGCTGAAAATTGGGATGTCTTCCGCCAATTTAATTTTAGTCCGTTAAAAATGCTGAAAATTAGGATGTCTTCCGCTAATTTAACAGAAATAAAAATGAAATATATTAGGTTGAGCCAGAACTAATTTTCGTTTTTAGGAAACAACTGTTAAGACGTATGTATCATCCCAACTAACTGTTCCTTAAATATGTCATAAGAGGTAATGAAAAAGGGGTCACATATGACAATGTTCAACGTATAGGCAGTGGATTACCAACGATAGATCCCGATAGATGCCCCCCCACAAGCTTAGAAAATTTGATACCCACATGGCCGACTGAAGGCAAGAGTGTCAGAGGAAGACAACGTATGACCTACTTGGTGAGCTTGAGTAAATGGATGGAGGAGCAAGGTTTAGGAGATATAACAAAAAGACAAAATATATTAAGAGCTACAAAGGGCAGGAAATTGTGGAGGGCCATGATCGTCAACATCCTGAAGGGACACGGCATAAAGAAGAAGAAGAGCAAGTAGTTAGGATGTTAGCGTTTTATTTCAGCTTGAGGGAAGATCTAAGGGTGACTGAGGGTTTTGAAATTATCTCTCCCAAAAATCTAAAAAAGGTCCGCACAGGTTGCCTCTGTGTGGGTTAAAGAATCATAAATGTGCGCTGTAACAGGGACTCAGTAGCAAGCCGAGCAGACAGTGATACACGGAAGTTAATTACCGGTCATTATTAAAATACGCAAACTATATATATATATATATATATATATATATATATATATATATATATATATATAAAAAACTGATATATATATATATATATAAAATTGCAAATTAAAAAATATTGTTTTTATGAAAATATTTTTTTATTTATATATATATTTGATATTTCAAGAAAGATTGACCTCAATCTTTCTTCAAATATATATATAAATAAATAAATACTTTCATATATATATGTGTGTGTGTGTATGTGTGGGTGTGTGTCAGTCAGTTATGTGCCATGCGATATACACACTTAGGCGATCAGGTATATTTTGATACATGACTGACGAGGCAGATTTTTTTTCCCGCAGTAAGTTGCCATTTCTTTCTGGTAGACCAGTTGCCAGATATAGAACCCGGTCTGTCCTGCTGTTTACCCATAGCTGAGGGGGAGTCAAATAGAAGAAGATGATTCACACCTTTTTAAAGGGTATTAGCATGTATTAGCATCTAATGGATTCGACTGGAATTCGAATGCAGCTCTCCAATTCCTCACTCCCAGTCACTATCCATTATTCCACTATATATATATATATATATATATATATATATATATATATATATATATATATATATATTTATCACGCCCAGGGAACAAAAATTGTAGCGCATCACGAACGCACTGGCATGCCTTAGCAGTGAGCAAATCAAAATACTGGCCTGGAAACTCTCCTGGTTTAAATCCAATCGAGGATCTGTGGTCAGTCTGCAAGGAAAGAATTTGTGGAATGGACATACGAAGTACTAACATATACACTGGGGTCATGTTTCATTAGAAAAATACGAAAAAAAAGTAAATAATAACGGAATTATTCGTTTGGTTTCAATTAATTTGGACAAGAGTGTAGTTTATCGTCATAACCTCCCGATCAGAGGCCTTGCTACCGGATGTAGTTTATCGTCTTACCCAGGACGCTGGTTTCCCATGATACAGACCCCATTTGGAAAACATCTCTAAATATTTGTCCTTGTTTTTTTTTATATAATGGAATAACAGGATTCGAAACAGAGTGCTTCGGCGTGAGGTTGTCGATTACTCGTGTGTAGGGATTTCGATCCACATTAGGTGCTCTGTACTTGTGGCCTTGTACCAACCAAAACTGAGCTTAGTAAATAGCATGGGCAATAGAAAAGACGCATCGGTGTACGGTAATGGTTAACGAGTTAGTCTGGTTAACTATTACTACTGAATCATGAGTTAGATCCTAACTGGGTGCACTGTATTTCTTGCCAAAGTAAGAGTAGACTACTAAATAAAATAGAATAGGACGCCTCTGCGAGAAGTAATGGTTAACAAGCCAGGAACCTAAAATTTGTGTCCTTGTGCCAAACTAAGTTTAGCTTAGTAATTAACGAGAATGAAAAAGGGTACCTTGTCGTGGGGTAATGGTTAATGATCTAACCTGTCTGATCATTACCATTAATGAGTTAGAATCTTTATTGATACCCTATATTTCTGGCCTTGAGGCAAACTAAGCTATTCATAGTAATTAAATATTAGGACTCACTGGTGTAGTGTCATGGTCAGCCTAGCTAGTCTGCTTGATTCTTACTGGCCTTGAGCCAAACAAAGCTAAGTAGAGTAAATCCTAACATGTATCGACACAAAGAAAATTATTAATTACTCGATCTGATTGTTTTTTTTTTTTTTGTTTTTTTTACAGATTTTGAAATTATGGGAAGGGCGCTTATTCACGAATTTTTCATCATCTCACATGTCCACTTCTGGAACATCCCGAAATGAATAAACGGGGTAAGGGAGGAGGTTGCTAAACCTATCCACGATGTCACGCGGGTGTGAATATGTGTATATCTGTGTATGAACACGTCACACACGCAAACACACACACACACACACACACACACACACACACACACACATATACATATAATAAAACGTCTCTTTAGGAAGTTAATAATGATGGTACCATCATTGTTAACTAGATGAAGATACGTAAACAAAATGTCCAATTTTGTAATGGTTACTTACATGTTCTAATGTAACAGTGTATAATAAATATTTATTGATCTACTCTTGTATTGAGACATGATTTAACTTAATGTTTTGAATATTGCAATTTTATTCTTCGTTCTTTTACATTTGTATATATATATATATATATATATATATATATATGTGTGTGTTGTTAGGAACATATCAGATCAAATGATGGTTTCCATTGGGTTTACAGATTCGATTACTATCGGAGAAGAAATTTCTCGAATATTCAGGCCGCTAAATTCAAATAATACTGTTTATTTAAAAAAAATAAAAATTAAAAATTAAAAAAAACAGCATTTGCTTAAATAAATGGTATCTATTAAAATAATGTATAAACAGAAAATATATTGAATAATTTCACACACACACACACATATATATATATATATATATATATATATACAACTGAACATATATATATACAACTGAATATATATATATATATATATATATATATATATATATATATATATATATATATTCAGTTGTATGGGTATTAGTTTGTAACACTGGGTTTCCCGCCTTTACGATTATCAGACAAACTCGTTTATTTTTTCAAAAGTGGATCTATTTATGCTTATTTGTGTTTGATTATTTGTGTGTGATGGAGAGGGAATTTTCTTATGTGTTTGTTTGGGATGGCACTCTTACATACATAAACACACATACATCCAGATGTAAGTATTTTAGTTCGTACAAACACACTCATATAAATAATCTGACGTTAGGCGCAGATACACATCTATGCGTTCGAGCATACATATATATACGCAATTGTCTTTCTATTTTGGTTTCGATACTGTAACGTTACATATGTAGCAATGTTCTCTTAATGTTCGCGCATATAATGTGTGTGTGTGTGTGTGTGTGTGTGTGTGTGTGTGTGTGTGTGTGTGTGATCAGAACTAAAAATTCTCATAACAATAATAATTCAAAAGCAGGCATATATTAAATTAATTGCCAAGACTGTTCCTCACAATACATTGGGGAAACATGCAGAAACAAAAAAAAAGGCATCAATGAACATGAAAGGGATCTTATACATAACAATTTAACAAATGCACTAGTCATTCACAGAAATAAATTCGACCATAATTTTAATCTAAAACTTGCCACGCTCATCAAAAGAGAAAGTAATTTACACAGAAGGAAGAATGCTGCCATCGAATCTTATCAAAATATAAATCTACGTACTTTTTTTCTCCCCCGGTCTCACCTTTCCTGAAATAATTACTAGTTTCCCCAAGTCAACAAAGACAACCACAAATATGTTGAAAAATCTACAGAAACCCGTTAAATCCATCACTTCAGCCTTTGTACAGCACAAATATCCATCTCATACGGTAACAATCTAATCACAATCTAAAAAATATTCATTTAAAAAAAAACAATTATTGAATATTACTCACTTACTTTACATTTTGGCAAACTTTGAAATGGGACACTTTCTGCCCTCCACTTATTTTAACTGACCTTTCAACCACCTTATGAATATTCATGAACGTTCTCAAATTTATAAGCCTTGATAAATCAATGACATCAACGCCTTTCCATATAAACGCATGCAGCAAAATAAATCCTACCTTGCCTTAGAGAACAAATCGCATCGGCTAACAGTAGTTTTTCCTCTTGCCTCTTTTATATATATATATATATATATATATATATATATATATATATATATATATTATATAAATATTAGGCATTTAAAACAACATGCCTGCCCGCAAACACAATTCCTTAAAATACTTGTCGAAAACACAATTATACTTCGATATAAAAACAATAGACAAAAACTAAAAATCCTTGAAGCATTATACATTAAACAGTTGAAACCCAACCTAAACAAAATCAACTATGGAATCTTTACAAATATCCTTAAATGTCTATAATTGGTAACAAAAGCCATTGGTTTATACCAACGGCATCCCATACTTCATACTTCTCCAATTCACACTCGCGTGGTCGTGTGACGTCATGAGATGCGGTGCGATTTTCGCTTCTAGTGTCTTATATGCACGTGTTTATCGTTGCTTAGAGATCATCTATGTAAACATTCACAGACTGTCATCACTGTCTTGTCCGTATATTGCTTAATATGTTGTAATTGACATCTTTGATAATGGCTTATGTAAGCCGAAAGCTTAGATTGTATTTAAAAAAATATGGATCAATATTGTGAATTTCTTTCTTCGTTCAATTATAATGTTATTAAACTTATTAGACGTTATGAAAAGAGTTTACATAAAATAAATAAACAACACTTGTCTATATTATTTAATGAAACGTGTGTATATATATATATATATATATATATATATATATATATATATATATATTTATTTAGCTTTTCCAGCGATTTTACGTTTTGCCGTTTGATGGGAGTACAAAAAATTTTCCATAATGTCCATTGTCACAAGTGTCTTTAGCCATTTTCAAAGAGGTTCTATTTTAGCTATTGTTAGTTTCTCTTCGTGTTTTTTACTGTTGAAGATGTATATTATTTTTGTGTTGTTTGGAATACTAGTAGGAGTGTTTCTTCTGAGTCCTCGCGTGTTGAGCGCGGCTGGTGCTCGAGTGAGCTTTCCTCCATATTTTTAACTTTTAACACGCCATTCTCACTGGCAAATAAAGTGAGGTTATATATATATATATATATATATATATATATATATATATATATATATACTTAAAAATCAAAAACTGACAAAAATAAAATAAAATGAATAAATAAATAAACAAAATGACAATAAAATAAATAAATTAACCCAAACAAATTACCAAGTCACACCCGTTAGAATAGACGAAATAGAATAAATAAATAAAAAATAAAAAACAAAATCAATGAACCCAAATAAATAAAGTAAATAATAAACTAATTAACAAACCATTATGACCAAAATATTAGTTAGACTATAAAAATCAAACCAAAAAATCAGACGAAAATCATAGATATAACTGTTTTATAACGATAAAAAAATACTACGTTACTTAAAAATCGAAAGCCGAAAAGAATAAGTAAAAATATACAGTATAATAAATAAATAATATAAAAACAAGTAAAATAAATTAATTTAAATTAATCCAAATAAATAGATAAATAAATAAAGAAACTAACAAACCGATCCCGATAAATTAACCGTTAGAAAAAAACAAATAAAGATAATCAATCCAAATAAATACATGAAGTAATAGACAAATTAAAAACTGTTCCCGCCAAAATAATAGTTAGAATAAACTACAACAATCAACCCCAAAATTGAATAAATAGCTTTAATTATCTTTCCAAACCAAAACAAACTATTAAATAAGCGATATAAACAAATTTTTACTATGTTAATAAAAATACCGATTAAAATAAAAATAAAAAAGTAAATATATAAAATAAGAAATAAAAATAAATAAAAACAAGCAAAATAATTTAACCCAAATAAATAAACAAATAAACGACTTCCGGCAAAATAACCGCCTAAATAGACTACCCACAATGCACCACTGACCCGTATATATATAAATAGCCGAGAAAAATAACAGCACTCGTGGCCTGACGATTGCTTCTAGCATGAAACAGACTGTCGCCTCTAAGTGTTGACTTCAATGTTCACTTTGATATATATATATATATATATATATATATATATATATATATATATATATATATTAAGTAGAGAGAGAGAGAGAGAGAGCAATAACAGGACGAGAATTAAGACAGAAGATAGCGATTATATATATATATATATATATGTGTGTGTGTGTGTGTGTGTGTGTGTGCTAAATAAATTCATTACAGCGACATCAACGTTCATCATGTTTTTCTGAGAGAAGTTCTTAGCCAAGTATCTTTATGTAAATCCGGTAAATCACAACCCACAAAGGGAAGCGATTAAGATAATCCCTCCAGTATTCCACCCCACACTGTTCCACATGGTTTAGACAAACTGGACTCTACTTAATCCGTTCATGTGGACCCCAATCAATGTGAGCCAGTGTTAGATCGCATCCGGATTCCGAGCTGCCGTAGAAGCAGATTCACTCCATCCTCAAGTGTCTGAGGCCCCCCCCAACCTTGTACGGATCTTCTATGCAGTTCTCGTTTTAATCTTCCTCTCTGCTGTGTCTGTCGTGTTGGTCGAATTCTTTCGCCTCAGAATATACCTGACTCCCCGCCCTAGCCTTTACCGTTATAAGAGCCACAAATGGAGTACTGATGCTATATATAGGCAAGAACTGACCAGTCTTAAGTTTCCATTTTCGATAGAGACCGAAAGCGTCTCAGCGTCCTTGTGGGTGATGAATTATTTTCCACCCTACAACCCCTTTCCCCACAGACAAAAACGTCTCAAGCCTCTCGTTGCTCTATCGCTATTGCCGTGGAAAGTGCTCAGACGAACTATGTTCTTTAGTTTCACCAGTTCTAACCTTCACGGCTAAGACCCACCATGCCCCCCCCCCGCTCCCATTGGATGCGAGCCATCCTCATTCAAGGCGAGAAGTTCCACACAAACTGGATCTAACTAACGTCTTTATCCACTGTGCCATGTGACATGACCCAAAAGAGTGTGAGTTCAATACCTGGTTAAGGCAGTGGAGAACTTTCAGAGGGGAATTAACAGGAAATAACTGACATTCATCAGACATGGCACGTGGAACTAGAACAGTCTACCCCACTGAGCGAAATAAAGGGTTCAGTTCGACATTCCAACCACCTGAAGAAGGCAAGAGCGTACAACGGCCGAAACGTTGTGATAAACATGGCGACAAAGATGAGGATAATAGTCCGAATAATGTAAATGATGAAAATCTGCAGGATCAATGAAAATCCATTCTAAAATATTTACTTTAACGTGTCAAAAATGTTTTGTTTTTTTTTTTGTTTTTTTTTTTGTTTTTTAATGTTTGATATTTTCTCTGTATTTTGCGAATTTCCATCAGTCTAAAACTGATGGAAATAAAATAAAAAGAATAAGTTTCTTGATGAAGATAGTGGAAAGGCAACATCTTCCATCTGCAAACCTCAAACTTAGGCATTGCTGCTTTGTATGTTAATGACTTTAATCAAAGTTATAATGAAATAGAAATGTTTTCGTTATTTTCCTCATGACAAACGATAAAGATATGACGAATCGGGCGTTACTGTCATCTGACACATACTTCGTCACTGCTAGCTACTTTGCCACTCGTTACCAAACGTTTTTCTATCTTGTTACGAAGGTCTTCCGGCCAACTACTATAGCTGCTATCAGGGAGTTTGGGGAACTTGTCGAAAAGCGATCATCGGATCTATTAAAATTGACAGGATCGTATTTCATTTTAAAACCCTATAAGTCCATGGAGATTTCGAACGTTAGAAGAAATCCCAAGTGGCTGAAATCCTTGGAAGAGCGAAACATGTCGTTGTGATTTTTTCTTAAGAGACAATATACTTTGGGGTCAAAACAGACACTAAATTACCTCTTTGCAAACACAACGAAGCATTGTGGAAAAGCTGGAGTAACCTCTCTAATTTGCCAAAGTGAAATTTTAGAAAAGAATGATTGCCAAAACATCTTTCGTCCTGAAACAGAAACGTGTCTTTTGTGACGGTGAAAATTTTGAAATCGTATCTGGTTTCCAACGGGATGTCTTTCATTTCAAACTGAAATTAATTTGACCGACATTATGTGTTCGGTTAATTTTAAGAGAAATAGAAAACTTTACGAAACAGCCCGTCATGACACTCATTTTAAGGAACAGATTTTTTTTTTAAATATACCAGAGTTACAAAATAAACCATTCTTCACCTACGAGTGGTCGCTGTCTTAATGGTTGGACTAATAAAATATTAAACTCGAACTTCCTGAATTTAAGTTGAGAGGCAAGCTGATGACTAAAACACTTCAGCTAGACGAAAATATTTAGATATGTTAGTTCCCCAAGTGCTTGTCATTTTGTGGGATAGTTTTCTCTCCAATGAGGCACTCTGTGAATATAGAATGGTCTTGGATAGATTTTTAAAAAAAAAAGAAATAATTTTTTTTTATAAAGCCAATGTATATCCAACTTCCTTCGCCTGCAAACTTTCAACTAAGGAATTTTCAGATTCAAGTGTGCAAAAGAAGTTTTATTTCTAGTCCTCTAGTCTTAGTCGTGGTAAAATGTTTTGTTAAGAGCTTTTATCGTCTGAAACTCAAACAAATGGTAAAAGTCATCCTTGTAAGTTCAACGATGAGACTACATAAATTCTTCTAATTTGCCAAAAGTAGATTTTTATAAAGAAATAAAGTAGGGAGTAGACATCGAAAGGGCTTTATTGTTAAGAAATACGAAGGTATTCAGATAAAAATAGATTGTGGAGATTCAAAAACATTCTCCCTAGATAACACACTTATCGTTACAATAAAAAGTAACACCGAAAGTAATGATCCTATTTCAGTATGTCGGAGGCAGACGTTAGTAGTACAGTAAAACTTGAACCTTCCCACCAATAAATAATATTTTGCCTTATTGCAAAAAAGATTTGGCAAAATGGCCGGTGTCATAAAAGAGGGTACGATGTTGAAGTGTACCAGTGAATTCCTTCAAACAAAAAATATTGCCCTTACTGTCATCAATCGACTAAACGTTTGTGGAGACGAAACAATGGATGTGAGCACAGTTAGACAGTGCGTAATGTGTTTTAGTAAATCACCTGCCTGGTAATATTGTTCTCGTCTCGATAGAGTTCAAAATCGTCTTCATGTCCTTGTGGGTGATGAATTGTTTTCCACCCTACAACCTCTTTCTTCCTGACGAAACGTTGCAAGCCTCCCGCTATTCTGTCGTTATATCCATGGAAAGTGTAGAGACGATTTACATTATTCCTTAGTTCCACCAGTTCTAACCGACATGGCTAAGACCAGCACAATGCTACAACCCCACCCTTGTTGCATTCGTATTCAATTGGTGAGATGCAAGTGCCACTCGAGCAGCTTTTCCCCGCGAAACCCTGTTATGTAGAACCAAACCCAAGAGGATTCTTCCGTGATCACTACAATCTTAACCTGTTCAAGTCTAGAGTTAATCGTTATCTTATTCACAAATCCCCATAAACTCTTCCTTTTATTCTGTAACCCTCTACCTCGAGTGGCTCAAGAGAATGCTTCCCTGATCACTACAATCTTAACCTGTTCAAGTCTAGGGTTCATCGTTATCTTCCCCATATATCACCATAAACTGTGCCTTTTATTCTGTAACACTCTACCTCGAGTGGCTGAATAGGATATCCCCCGATCACTACAATCTTAACCTGTTCAAGTCTAGAGTTAATCGTTATCTTCCACACATATCCCCATAAACGGTGCCATTTATTCTGTAACCCTCTACCTAGAGTGGCTCAAGAAATGCTTCCCCGATCACTACAATCTTAACCAGTTCAAGTCTAGGGTTAATCGTTATCTTCCCCACATATCCCCATAAACTGTGCCTTTTAATCTGTAACCCTCTACCTCGAGTGGCTCAAGAGAATGCTTCCCCGATCACTACAATCTTAACCTATTCAAGTCTAGGGTTAATCGTTATCTTCCCCACATATCCCCATAAACTGTGCCTTTTATTCTGTCACCCTCTACCTCGAGTGGCTCAAGAGAATGCTTCCCCGATCATTACAATGTTAATCAGTTCAAGTCTAGGGTTAATCGTTATCTTCCCCACATATCCCCATGAAATGTGCCTTTTCTTCTGTAACCCTCTACCTCAAGTGGCTCAAGATAATGCTTCCCCGATCACTACAATCTTAACCAGTTCAAATCTAGGGTTAATCGTTATCTTCCCCATATATCCCCATAAACTCTGCCTTTTCTTCTGTAATCCTCTACCTCGAGTGGCTCAAGATAATGCTTCCCCGATCACTACAATCTTAACCAGTTCAAATCTAGGGTTAATCGTTATCTTCCCCATATATCCCCATAAACTCTGTCTTTTATTCTGTAACCCTCTACCTCGAGTGGCTCAAGAGAATGTTTCCCCGATCACTACAATCTTAACCAGTTCAAGTCTAGGGTTAATCGTTATCTTCCCCATATATCCCCATAAACTCTGCCTTTTATTCTGTAACACTCTACCTCGAGTGGCTCAAGAGAATGCTTCCCCGATCACTACAATCTTAACCAGTTCAAGTCTAGGGTTAATCGTTATCTTCCCCATATATCCCCATAAACTCTGCCTTTTATTCTGTAACCCTCTACCTCGAGTGGCTCAAGAGAATGCTACACCGATCACTACAATCTTAACCAGTTCAAGTCTAGGGTTAATCGTTATCTTCCCCATATATCCCCATAAACTCTGCCTTTTATTCTGTAACCCTCTACCTCGAGTGGCTCAAGAGAATGCTTCCCCGATCACTACAATCTTAACCAGTTCAAGTCTAGGGTTAATCGTTATCTTCCCCATATATCCCCATAAACTCTGCCTTTTATTCTGTAACCCTCTACCTCGAGTGGCTCAAGAGAATGCTTCCCCGATCACTACAATCTTAACCAGTTCAAGTCTAGGGTTAATCGTTATCTTCCCCATATATCCCCATAAAGTATGCCTTTTATTCTGTAACCCTCTACCTCGAGTGGCTCAAGAGAATGCTTCCCCGATCACTACAATCTTAACCATTTCAAGTTTAGTGTTAATCGTTATCTTCCCCACATATCCCCATAAACTGTGCCTTTTAATCTGTAACCCTCTACCTCGAGTGGCTCAAGAGAATGCTTCCCCGATCACTACAATCTTAACTTGTTCATGTCTAGGGTTAATCGTTATCTTCCCCACATATCCCCATAAACTGTGCCTTTTATTCTGTCACCCTCTACCTCGAGTGGCTCAAGAGAATGCTTCCCCGATCATTACAATGTTAATCAGTTCAAGTCTAGGGTTAATCGTTATCTTCCCCACATATCCCCATGAAATGTGCCTTTTCTTCTGTAACCCTCTACCTCGAGTGGCTCAAGATAATGCTTCCCCGATCACTACAATCTTAACCAGTTCAAATCTAGGGTTAATCGTTATCTTCCCCATATATCCCCATAAACTCTGCCTTTTCTTCTGTAATCCTCTACCTCGAGTGGCTCAAGATAATGCTTCCCCGATCACTACAATCTTAACCAGTTCAAATCTAGGGTTAATCGTTATCTTCCCCATATATCCCCATAAACTCTGCCTTTTCTTCTGTAATCCTCTACCTCGAGTGGCTCAAGAGAATGCTTCCCCGATCACTACAATCTTAACCAGTTTAAGTCTAGTGTTAATCGTTATCTTCCCCATATATCCCCATAAACTCTGCCTTTTATTCTGTAACCCTCTACCTCGAGTGGCTCAAGAGAATGCTTCCCCGATCACTACAATCTTAACCAGTTCAAATCTAGGGTTAATCGTTATCTTCCCATATCCCATAAACTCTGCCTTTTCTTCTGTAATCCTCTACCTCAAGTGGCTCAAGATAATCTTCCCCGATCACTACAATCTTAACCAGTTCAAATCTAGGGTTAATCGTTATCTTCCCCATATATCCCCATAAACTCTGCCTTTTCTTCTGTAATCCTCTACCTCGAGTGGCTCAAGAGAATGCTTCCCCGATCACTACAATCTTAACCAGTTTAAGTCTAGTGTTAATCGTTATCTTCCCCATATATCCCCATAAACTCTGCCTTTTATTCTGTAACCCTCTACCTCGAGTGGCTCAAGAGAATGCTTCCCCGATCACTACAATCTTAACCTGTTCAAGTCTAGGGTTAATCGTTATCTTCCCCACATATCCCCATAAACTCTGCCTTTTATTCTGTCACCCTCTACCTCGAGAGTCTCTTGAACTTTGTATAGGGTGAACGTATTTGTAAATGAAAATTCAATATGTCTGCGTATTTTCGCTTGTTAAGTATTTGAAATGAGGCAAACTGTGACTAGAAAACCGTCTTTTCTTGATAAATCCAGTGTGGAACAAAAGCCCAAGATCTGCAAACCTTAAACTCAATACTGTATTAGTGACGTCTGATAAGAATACAAGACTAAATTATTCATACGTAAAAAATAATTCTTTATTCACTCCTGGATACGGTCAAATTAACTTCGGCTGAATCAAGGATAAGTAGTCTTGGTTCTTTCATCAAATATGTGGAAAATTCTCATTTTTCCCCTACGTTGGGTATTTATGTAACTACCTGCTATCCGACTGACTTACATATATATATAAGAAAGAACAGTAAGATATATAATCCGGTGTTCTTATTGATATTTTTTATTCTTATTTTTACAAAACAGTGCTCAGTGTAAATTTACAGAGCATAAATATCATAAATTAACTGATTTAAAATATATATTTTTTATACATATATCCTAAGATCAACTAGGTCCCCTTCCTGTTTCTGTTGATGCACTAACCGACATATTTTGAGACTTGATTCTACACTGGTTAGCTTTGAGGTCACCTTCTATGACAAATATCACGACTCTATTTGACCTTCTAAGGTGACACCAAGTACAAAACTTAATTTGAAGAAGGTAGCTCCATTCGAAGAAAATCCAATTTTTTACACAAACGTTATTGGACCAATCTGCAGAAACGCCAACATTCAGATTGACTATTTTGGGTTCGGTGCGAAGTTCAAACAAATGTCACCTGAAGAAAGCCCGAGCGTACAACGGCCGAAACGTTGTAAATGTGACACTATTAGGCCAACAGTCTGAACAATGTAAATTGTGTAAATGGAATAGTTTATGAGTAAAAATGATCAAAGAAAACCATTCTAGAAGTTAAAAGAAAAAAAAATTCCTGAAAACAAAATGAAAGATCTTTACTCGAAGACAGTAAGAATAAGTACTGAACTGTTACGTGATATCTGTCCTCATCTATGGCACTGAATGCTGAACAATCTCACCCAAAATTGAGAAGAGACTTGAAGCAACAGAAATGTGGTTCTACAGAAGGATGCTGAGGATACCATGGGCCGAACATGTGAGAAACAACGATGTTTAGAGAAAATGGAAGCAAAAAGGAAACTTATGCATGACATCAGGCAGAGACAGCTGAAATATTTTGCGGAACATAAGGAGGAAGGAGGGCTTGGAAAATCTGATACACACAGGACAGATTGAGGGAAAGAAATACAGAGGAAAACAACGCATCACCCCCCCCTTGATGCGCCTGAGTAAATGGATGGTAGGACAGGGTTTAGGATAAGTAGTAAAAAGACAAAATTTATTAAGAGCTAAAAGGGACAGGAAGTTGTGGAGTGTCATGATCGTCTCCGTCCTGCACATAAAAAAAGAACGATAGGAAAATCGGTAGATTTAAAAGCAGATGATCTTTCTTTTCAATACCGCATTAACTGATTGCACTTGATGTCATGATAGATAGATAGATAGATAGATAGATAGATAGATAGATAGATATAAACAGGGAGTAGATAGATAGATAGATAGATAGATAGATAGATAGATAGATAGATAGATAGATAGATAGATAGATAGATATGAACAAAAGGAGATAGATAGATAGATAGATAGATAGATAGATAGATAGATACATACATACATACATACATACATACATACATATGAATAGAGTGAGATAGATAGATAGATAGATAATGAAGAAACTCAGATAGATAGATAGATAGATAGATAGATAGATAGATACATACATACATACATACATACATACATACATACATATGAATAGAGTGAGATAGATAGATAGATAGATAGATAGATAGATAGATAGATATGAACAGACTGAAATAGATAGATAGATAGATAGATAGATAGATAGATAGATAGATAGATAGATAGATAGATAGATAATGAAGAAACTCAGATAGATAGATAGATACATACATACATACATACATATGAATAGAGTGAGATAGATAGATAGATAGATAGATAGATAGATAGATGGATAGATAGATATGAACAGACTGAAATAGATAGATAGATAGATAGATAGATAGATAGATAGATAGAATAGATATGAACAGACTGAAATAGATAGATAGATGATAGATAGATGATGAATGGATATGAACAGACTGAAATAGATAGATAGATAGATAGATAGATAGATAGATAGATAGATATAGATAGATATGTACAAACTGAAATAGATAGATGCGAACAAATGAGATAGATAGATAGATAGATAGATAGATAGATAGATAGATAGATAGATAGATGAATAGATATGAACAGACTGAAATAGATAGATAGATAGATAGATAGATAGATAGATAGATAGATAGATAGATAGATAGATAGATATGTACAAACTGACATAGATAGATACGAACAAAAGGAGATAGATAGATAGATAGATAGATAGTTAATGAAGAAACTCAGATAGATAGATAGATAGATAGATAGATAGATAGATAGATAGATAGATAGATAGATAGATAGATACATATGAATAGAGTGAGATAGATAGATAGATAGATAGATAGATAGATAGATAGATAGATAGATATGAACAGACTGAAATAGATAGATAGATAGATAGATAGATAGATAGATAGATAGATATGTACAAACTGAAATAGATAGATACGAACAAAAAGAGATAGATAGATAGATAGATAGATAGATAGATAGATAGATAGATAGATATGAATAGGCTCAGATAGATAGATAGATAGATAGATAGATAGATAGATATGAAGGATAGATAGAAATGAGTAGACTGCAATAGATAGATAAAAGTCTAAAATGTGAGTTATCAGCGTTAAATCATGGCTATAAATAGTATCATTCAGATAAAGAAGTGACAATAAAATTCGCTAAAACCAAAGAAAAACGTATTTTCCCACATTGTATCCTGTCATCCAACTCTAATTAATTATTTCTGGGGGTCGGGAAAATTTGATTATACACAAGATTATATTAAATTCGCATCTAAATTACTTTTACTTTGTTACAATAGGCAAGATTTAATTTTAAAATGGGATTGTCAGTGAAAGGAAAATAGTGCAAACCTTACAAAGTAAAAACTTATATTTATTATAGAAATATACAATTGAAGTGTACTGCAGAAATGTATTTGAAATGATTTTTCGGTAGAAATTCGTTGTTAATTATTTTACGATGTAAATGCCTTTTTATGTAATAAGGCTTATTTTAATTTATAAGTACAGTGAAATTTAGTTTCAAATGTTTAACGATTTTCTATATTAATGTAAAAAAATTCCTTTTTATATCGACATGCATTTAAATTATTATGCAAATAAGTTGCAAATGGTTTTCTATGAAAATGTAAATAAATTTATTTCAATCTGGTAATACAATGCGATTCATTATAGAAATACATTAGGATGACTTTGACGTGAGGTTGATACTTACCTGGCCCAGGGATTCGTCTCTGTGATGGTGGTATCACGGCTACGACTAGCTTGGACCGACTCTGACCAGTTTGGACCAGCTATGACAAGCCAAGATCAGGTATGACTAGCTTAGACCAGCTCTGATCAGCTTGGACAAGCTATGACTAGCTAAGACCAGCTTAGACCAGCGGTCCGAGTAAAAACACTCCGGTCCCCGCGTTAAAAACTGACCTTGTGTCACAACCTGACTCAGTGGGAGGGGGGGGTAAATATCTACTTCCCTGGCACAGGGTCAGGGGGTATCACGGCTATGATTAGCTTAGACGAGCTCTGACCAGCATGGACAAGCTAAGACCAGCTTTAGACCAGCGCCCCGTGTGGAAACACTCATGTCCCCACGTTAAAAAAACGACCTTGTGTCACAACCTGACTCAGTGGGAGGGGGGGAAGTAAATATCTACTTCAACGTGGTGTAATGGTTAGCAAGCTTCTTTCGCTAGATCAATTACGACAGAACAGTGAGTTCGATCCTCATTGGGTACCCCTTCCTTTCGGCCTTGTACCATATGAAAGCTACGCTTAGAAAATCGCCATTATGCAAATACATTGTGTGTGCTTTTTCTGTGTTAATGTAATTAAATTTATTTTAATATAGAATTATATCGCAAATTAATTTATTATATAAAAAACATTGGAAACGTTTTACTATATTAATGTTATAAAAATAATTTTCATGTAGAAATACAATGCAAATTGATTTATTATAGAAATACTGTAAATGTTTCTATATTAAAGTAAGTAAATTTATTTTATTATAGAAATACATTGTAAATTATTTACTTATATAAATTGATTGTGAAAGTTTTCCTCTATTAATGTAATCAGTTTATTTTATTATAGAAATACATTGTACATTATTTTCTTATATAAATTGATTGTGAAAGTTTTCCTCTATTAATGTAATCAGTTTATTTTATTATAGAAATACATTGTATATTATTTTCTTATATAAATTGATTGTGAAATTTTTTTCTATTAACGTAATTTATTTTAATATAGAAATATATGGCAAATTATTTTCTTATATAAATTGTGAAAGTTTTCTTCTAAGTAATGTAATCAATTTATTTTATTATAGAAATGCATTGTAAATTATTTTCATATATAAACGCATTGAGAATGGATTTACCATATTAATGTATTATCTAAGAGAAAATAAATGTCAAATCTGGTAAAAAAGGATTTTCTATGTTGAGGAATCAATTGAAAGACACTTGGTTGAAAGATTATTTCGAATTAATACGAACAATGCTTATTCTTTTCGTCTGCATTGTAGAACTGAAAATAAATCTTTTTTTTTCCTTTCTACTTTTGGAATAAACCTCAAAATGGATAAAATCTACTGCGAAAATTGTTTCAAATAAAAACGTGTTTTTAACATCCTTAGGATGGATTATGTATTTCCTCAAATGATATTTAATCTTTGGTTTAAAAAAAAAAGATGTTTCCTATTTTGTTCATGCCAAATTTCTTTGCCACGTTGTAAACTGAGTCAGTCACCACACCCTACCTTCTTTGAATCACTACTTTTCGTTGTCCTAAGTTGATTCACATGTAGTTGACGATTATTCACGGATTATAATGAAATGAGATGTGATTTTTTTTAACGAATCATCTCCAGCCAATCATCATTGAACGAGTAATGGAGAGAAAGAGACCTGTCAGTTTTATAGCAGTAATAACATCGAGAATAAAATCGTTGCTTCAATTCATCTACTTGTTACGGGGTCGTGAGTTCAGTCGACCTCCAGAGTAAATTATAAATCGTTTCAGAATTAGCTGTGATTGCAACAATCAAAACGACAGTATTTATATACGACATTATATGCTTTCAGACGATTCTCCTTATCTTTGTTGTTATTATTACAACGTTTTTATCTGTTATTCTCCAGATACTTATTGGTCCGGGTAACTTTAAGTGAATTTCAAAGTGAACCCTTTATTAAATCTACGTGGGGAGATTGTTCCCTTTCCACCTGCCCAAGTCTCGGGATATCACGTCTCGTTCTTATTTTAGTCTTACTCAGTTATTGTTCCATTATTTCCAATGAGTGTAAGTCTTTACTCCAGCCCAAGGATAGAACACACGCTTACTCTATCAACAACTTCACAAACCAACGGTTTAATTCGGTCTTAACTTGTCGGAGTTAGCTCCTCCTCAACTCCTTAACCCTTCACCAGGGGTCTCTCTCTCCTGGCTATAAATACTGGCTAACCCTTCGCCTCGACCTCTTTTTTTCCTCAGGCCTTCGGCCTTATACCACCTCGCAGATGTGAGCTCTCACAGATACAGCGTTTCCCAAATGCTGGGAATACGCTAAGAACAATACACGTACGTACGAACACTCACCACAACAACACACACATAATATTCACCACGCACTCTGTCCATGTAACTGTCCATGTAACTTGTAACCTTTCTTGTTATTAATACATATATTTGCTTACATATATTTATCGGTCTTGTTTGTTTTCTTTGCTTTCTGTAAACTTAATTAAAGTCCAACTTTCTCATGTAGTTGGACCGGCTAGCAGGAAAATTCTACCCACATGTCTTCTTCTACAATACATACTCATCATCACCCAACGGTCCGCTACAAACTTTCGCCGATAAAAAAAAACTATTTTATAGATTTCATTGGCATACATATATAAAATTTACATATTATATATATATATATGTGTGTGTGTGTGTGTGTTTGTGTGTGCGTGTGTGTGTGTGTATTTAGGCAGCAATCCTTTTTTCATGCACATTTCATTGAATACGACATACTACGTGCTTTTATTTAGTTTTTTATACAATTTCTCATGCGATCTAAAAAAAAATTTTCTATTCGGATGATAAATTATATAAAAACTGTCCAAATGTTCTTCTTATCCGAGCGCTTTCGGCTATACATTTAGCCATTTTTAAGGATTAAATATTTTAACTGTTAAATAAGAAATAGTTTTTTGTATGTATGTTTTATAAAACGTTTTCATTTTTCAAAACACGGTCAAGATATTATGTCCATGTTCAAAGTTAATATTATTAAGTGTTGTTTTTTTGTTTTTATTAATAAGGCTTCCATTATTTTTAGCCTTTTTTTTTTTTGCATGTAGATGATGCTATTATATTAGTGTTGTCAACAAGTATATTCCGAATACTGTCCGGTACATTGCAATTTTGCTGTTATCATTGCATGTTTTTACCAGAGCTCATATTGCAACTTTGTTGTTATCATTGCTTTTCTCTGGCACTCCTCTGTGCTATAAGTCTTTCACTGATCACCGGAATGAAATTCCAACGCTACGATTTGAAACCTAAACTTAATCTTTAAACTTGTTTCCTCAAAAAACGGCAAAAATTTGGAAAAAAGATTTTGCGTTTTTATTTATCAAGTCAAACCCCAAGTTTAAAATTGAGTGCAAAATCGACCTAACGTTTTGTTTTTCTTATATTCTTAATACTCAGTAACACCCTTGCGTCTTAGTGGATTTATTACCTTGCTTGGGATGAGATGATTTAAAAAAAATGTGTGTACGTTTGTGTCGCTGATATCGTAGGTGTATGCGTATTTATGCGTATGTGTCTCATAGTGTGCATATATACTTGCGTATGTATATATATATGTGTGTGTGTACGTATATAAGATTTCATATTTGTATGGGTCTATTTTTGCGTCTATGTGCATGTGTGTATATGTGTACATATGTATGTGTGTTTATGTGTTCATGCATGTACGTACCTGTGTGTGTGTGAGAGAGGGAGAGAGACAGAGAGACAGAGAGAGAGAGAGAAATATGACAGAAAAATAGAGAAAACCGAATTTTAAGACAAGGGTGTGTCCAGAAAAATGATCAATTTATAAATAATTCTTATATAAATATCAACTCCTCCGGTTTTAATCCATCATTATCGTCTTTTCTTCTCCCCTCCTCCTCTACTTCATCTCCTCCTCCTCCTCCTCCTCCTCCTCATTCTTCTTCTTCTTCTTCTTCTTCTTCTTCTTCTTTTTCTTCTTCTTCATTTTTATCGTTCTTTTACTTTTATTTCTGCGTTTCCTCTTCTTTCTTTCTTATTTTATTTCTATTTCTTATTTTTCGATTTCTTTTTTTTTTCTCTTCCGCTTCTCCTTTTCTTCTTCTTTTCCTCCTTTTTCCTCTTTTTTTTTTTGCTTTCTTTTTCTTGTTTACTTCTGATTTCCATTTCTTTTTCTTTCGCTTTTGCCTCTTCTTCTCTAATTCCGTTCTTTTCCTTCTTTTCTCTTTTTCCCTTTTCTTTCTCTTTTTCTTTTTTTTTCTTTTCCCTTTTCCTTTTCCTTTTCTTTTTCTTTCTCTTTTTCTTTTTCTTTTCCCTTTTCCTTTTCCTTTTCTTTTTCTTTCTCTTTTTCTTTTTCTTTTCCCTTTTCCTTTTCTTTTTCTTTCCCCTTTTCTTTCTCTTTTTCGTTTTCTTTTCCCTTTTCTTTTTCTTTTTCAT